>CAOGCB010372502.1:0-16545 GCA_948266635.1 Cnidoscolus chayamansa | reverse complement strand
TCACAGCCCGGCCCACACCTGTAGATGTTGTCCACGGTTTTGTTTTCGGATCAAGGGACTTATCGTTCACCTTTCTTCCCAAAATGTGTCTATGGGGAAATTCAAGACATGTCCTTATAAAGCGTTTCCCTTTCTTCTCTGTTACCCCACGTAGATGGAGTAATCCCACATAGGAAAGAGGGAAGAAAGGAGAAGGCCTTATAAGGACATGTCTTAGATTTCTCTATAAACGCGTTTTGGGAAGAAAGGTGTACCATGAGTCCCTTAACCCAAAAAAAAAAACCTTGAGGGCCATGTGTTACTCAAAACGGACAATATCTACGAGTGTGGGCCGAGCTGTGACAAAATCTATGAAAACAAGTTAACCATGGTTAAGAATATATGAGAAACAACTTAACCAAGGTTTTTTCTATAAAGCAAATTCTATACTAAGTGTAGCTTTCTACGTGATTATTACAAGATTACAACTCTCTATATCCTACAGGGATACGTAAATTTTGCTCTCTATATAGTCAAAAGCCACCCAGGTAATCACACTTCAACTAGGCTATAAGAAAGGTTTTTGAGATGTTAAAACATGAGCAAACACATGACACACAAAGCAGACAGACTAGTTGTGTCAGACAGACGAGAAAAATAGGAAACAACAATGATCCAAACTTCCAAAATAAATCTTCAACATAAAATTAAACTGGAAACAGTTTTGAACTTTAAAGGGAAATGTTAATGGCCTTGACCAGAAAGTAGGAGGATATGGAAAAGGGAGATTGTGCAAGGATGTAGAAGTCATGCTTCTAGTCCTTCAAGATCAGGCATTGAATTAGAAAGAACAAAGAAGCAAGAAAATGAGACTATTTTGTGGATGATGGATGTAGGCTATATTTCTTTTTACTGATATAGCTTCTCAAGAGTGTCCAATGAAGTTCCTATCCCAACATTTACAAGCAAGTTGGATAAGCTACCTGCCTATGTGGCAAATCTTGAGTAGTGAGCTGGGCTCCATACATGAGACAATCCTGAAAGGGATGTACTGTGTGGTGCGATCCTTTTCCTACAAAACTGGTTTAAAAACTAATTCAATGCCTTCAACAGAACATAAAATACCAATAAGAACAAGCAATCATTGCTGGATTAACAATCATAACATGAATCTAAAGACATTGTTTATGAGCACTCAGAAGAGATAATAGATTCACCTCCATCATTTAAAATAAGGTCCAGAGTAATTAAACCAACGAAGAAAATACACTGTTAATTCATTTGATGCACATAAGAATCCTTCTAAGGGAGTCTGAACAATATTTGCTGCAAGTATCTGTCATCAATTGATTCAATTCTATAACAGAAAACATAAGCATCTTTTGGAATAAATCATTTGCAAGAAATTGAATTGAATTTTTACACAATCACACATGATTTCTATTTCTTTTAAAATGATATTTTCAAGTTAAAAGGAATCAAATTATTCTATTCCAAACATGAGAATTTACCAAAAAAATAAAATCAATTGAATTAACTTTTGCAAATTTCTTTGATTCCAAACAAGGGGATAGGATAATTTTTTTTTTAATCGACTGTTGAAGAAATTTTATTACAACAGAGAACATGTTGAAGTAATTTCACCATCAGTATCAACTGGAAAGGCATATGGAAGCTCCTAAATTTGGCATAATCCTGTATCTTTAAAAACACAGAATATCATATCAAACTTCATAGCTCACTACTGAAATATGCTGAACTATCAAATACCACAGTTCACAACATTTGGAATCTGCAGTAACGAAACACAATGGATAAGAAAGTCTTACCATAGACTGGCGTGGCAAATTACATGTAAACAGAACCTGTAAAGGCATCCATGGTGAAGAAAATAGAGACAGATACCAATTAAGTAAGAATACCTTGCTGTGTAGATACAGGGATTAGAAGCTGGACAGGCTATTCGAAAAAGGTCACTGCATTTAATAAAAATCAGTCCTACCATGACTTCAACTGCAACAAGGATTCTAAAAATAATGCATTGAGATTATAAAAGAAAAGGAAATAGAAAAAAAAGCATACAAGGGTAAGAATGCAAGAGACAAGGTACAAAGAAAATTAGAATTAAAAGCAGATTTTATTAGAAATATAAAATGTATTTACAGGAGGCGTTGTTCTCTGATTTGTAAAAGCTACAGCCAGGATACAGTGTTTGCTGGGGATTGTAAATGCTACAGCATACTAACTTGTGACATGCTAAATTGTACCTTGAACAGAAGTCTTTACAGTCGAAGTTACCAACACAGGAACAAAATTCAAACATCTGAAAGTTTACTTGAAAATCTTGTGAAGTCTACCAAAGAATCTATATAACCTAATTGTGGACCTGTGGCCAAATGACCATCCATGTAACTGGTCATATCTTGACAACAGTGATAATGTTTCTTTGTCAATAGTATTAATGAACAAGACTATACAGAGAAAGACATTAAACCATCATGTTTAAGTCTGAAAGGTCATCCATTGGAATTTCAAGGCCCATGAAATCACCATGGTCTTGTAACCCATCATCATCAATATTCAACCATGAACCTAGATCCTGGCCTTGGCCATCCTCCAATCCTGGTAGCTGCAGGTTGGAAAAATCAATGGAGTCAGGATCATCCAATACATTGAAGCCAAAACCATCTTTTTCCTTGCCATTGCTACTAGCACTTATATCACCAGACTTAGCCTGCGAAGGTACTGGTTTAGGTTGCTCTGATATCTTGCCAAGAAGGCCATTTACAGAAACAGATAACTGAGTTTTCTGCTTGGGCTTTGTTTTAGATTTCCTTTCCCCCTTAACATTAGACAATGCTGGCCGACCAATTTTAGTTGTTCCATTTCTAGATAAAACCTCTCTATTGTGCCCTTTTCCCTCCCTATCTCTCTCACTCCTCTTTCCTTTTGTACTGCTTGATAGAGAACCTCCAATTCCATAGGGGAGACTTGATGTACCTACGATACCACCAACATCATCAAGTAATAATTCCCTCTTCTTACCCTTGTTTGACCATGTGTCTTCTCTGGCAGCTGATTGTTCAGATAAGCCATTTACAGGTGGAAGTAAATCAGATGAATTAGCAACATACTCATCTCCATTTTGATTCAACTGAGAAGTTCGAGGACTTGGATGTGAACCCATAGAAGCTGCAGAAGACAAATAAGAATCCAAATTGTCCCACATGAACAGCAAATAAAACTAAATATAACAAAATGAAGAAAAGTTATTGAAAACCACCAGATGCCTTCATGAAGCAATTTAAAGGACACACATGCACATATGCATGGAAATTGGAATACATAAGTGAATCCCATATAAAATACCTGAAACTCTTGCTTCCAGAGTGCGGCTTGAGGTATTGGTGGCATACAGTTTCCCAGATTCCTCATCCACAGGAGTACTGGATGATCTTCCACCACTCAGGTGAGAAGACCTAGAAAGAAACATATCCCTAAATAGGGGTTCACTGAAGCAGCTTTTACCTGCATCGTCAAATTTATGACATCGTTCTAACGTCCGTTTGACAAAAGCGAAGGCAGCTTGCTTAGCCATTTTGTTACTGGAACTTTTCCCACCACCAGCACTAGGACCGCAACAAGCCTATGAGAAAAAGACACATCAATTAACCATCAACATTGTTATGCAGCAGCAAGTTACAATATATAACCTCCAGTATAATATCCAATTAAGGAGAGAAAGGATTCATTGATCAAATTTCAAGTGAAAATAGAAAAACAAAAATGGGAAACTATTTACAGGTATACCAATGGAATAGCAACTCAGGAGAGATGATGGCACATGCCCCTATCCCCTGAAACCCCGAAGGCCCAAATGATAAAATAGAAAGAATTTTTAAAAAGTACAGAAAGAGAGCTTCAGAAACAGGCTCCACCTTTGTCAAGTTTAAGGATCAGAAACTACACCTAATTAGCAGGCCAGAGAAATTCTAATTAAGAATATGGAATTAAAGTCCTGCAAATTCAGTATTTTAGTTGCCTTGCTTATGCATAGTGCTAGAGGCCAGAGGAAAAAACGAGAAACACATCTTCAAATTCCAAAGGAGTTGTATTATTAGCATTTGAAACTGATAGGCTCACAAGGCTAGCAATCCGGTTTGTGTATGGACTATGGAAGGAAGAAGTCCAGGGGTTTTTCGAGAGCAGGGTCCAACAATGAAAATTAAGTCTAGAAGGAAGTGAGTTAGTGTATATAAATAATGAATACTCATTAGTATGAGTGTCGGTTTGTTATTAAACATGTGCTGTGTGGTGGAGTGGTGTGTACTGGAATATTTTGTCTATATATATAGCAGGCCAGAACCATTAGGGGCAACTGGAGAGACTTTTGTATTAAGAAAATAGGAGAAAAGGGCACGTTCTCTAATTCCTGCTGGTACCATCGTAGATCAATACGATCTACTGAATTCTTCTCTTCAACTCTACCTTGTGTTGTTCTTGATCCTAACAGAAACCAAATCAAATGTAGATTACAAAAGAAACACATATTTGAAGAATTTATGGGTGCCTCATCTGTTCTATCTGTCATTTTATGTTTCTTCTCTTAACCTGTAATAGTAAATATTAAATCAAGGTCTTATTCCAAGATTAGGGGCATGCAAACATCAGTTTGAACTCAAAAAAAAAAAAAAAAAAAAAAAAAAACAAACAAACAGTATCACCACTTCAGTTTTACAGTTAGTTCTTTTCCAACGAATAGTTTTGGTTGTTTTAATTCGGTTAGACAACTTAGGTTCAGCTCTAATACTGAAAAAAAACTGAACAAAACCTGCTAATAATACCCAGATGTTTTATGTCAATAACCAAAGACATACATCACATAAAAACTTCCACTCACTCATAGACACCCTCTCTTTCAGTTTTGTGATTCTTCTCTCAACCTGTTGCCCTTGTGGAATTCTGAGAAGTCAACTGATAATTCCTTTGCTCGTGGTTCATCGTTGAATGTTATGATAGGAATTTTCTGACTAAATATTAGAAAGAAATAATAACAGTAAATAAATAAAAACTGGAAGTAATTTTTACGTAGTCTTTCTCCTTATAAAATTAGACCATTTATGTTTCTTTTAGTTTTCTGGGTTCCTACAAAAATTTTGTAATTTTGATACTTGTACTTCAATGAAGTTGCATTTTGATAGAATGAACGTGTTTTGCAGCCTCTCATTTTGCTATTCAAGCCAATAAACTGAACCATTTCAGTTTGGTTTAGTTTCTAATTTCAATCATTTTAGTAATTCTTTTTCTTGTTTAAGGTTTGGCTTAGTTCAAAAACGGAACTAGCAATTGCACAACCCTATACAAGATGAGCTCAATCTAGTTAGAAAGTCTTCATCCAACATTACATGCTTTGGCAGTAACAGTTATTAATTTTGCATCAGAATTTTCATATCTGTTAAACCTGAACAAATACCAAATCAATTAAAAAAGTGAAGAGGAATTAAACAGCAAGCAAATTACCATATATTTTTCATAAGCCATCGTTACAAGTTTGTCATGAGCACGTTCTTCAAATTCCCTATAAAAATTTTAAACAGCATTTTGAGCACAAAAATATGGTAAAATATTTTAAAGGATTAAAAACGTGTAGATTTATTCCAATAAGAGAATAAGTTCTTACTTTTCCTGAAGTTCTTTTGTTACTGATGCAGATTTCAACAGTTTATCCAGCAAAACTTTCTTCTTTGAAGCCTATAATATAAAAGCACAGTTATAAGATTAGTTTTAAGAACCCATCACAACATGATAAGTTCAACAGCAACATGTTGCAACTCAAGGAAATTTTTGAGTTTTCCTGCATCCTGCCATTGGATAAGATTAGATAAGGATTAAGGATTAAGATTCCCTAGAATCCCATGACAACCATCACAAATTGAAAAGGTACGACAAAAATACAGTTATCCAAAAAAGGATGCTTCACAAGTTTATGCAAGAAGAAATTGAGAAGGAAGAACAAAAATACAGTTAGCCAAAAAAGGATGCTTCATAAGTCCATGCAAGAAGAAACTATGCAATGAACACACCTGTTCATGGTACTTGTCCTCTAGGCATAGGATCTCCCCACTGATTCCATCATCATCCATCTGCATATCAGGCTGAAAAAAGAACACAATTAGTAGAATTTATTAATGAACCTTAAAACCAAGGATGAAGTATCATCACATGAAAATTCAAACATTGCTTGAAAAGCAACCCAGATAAAAACAGAGCCTTCATAGAAAACAACCCGTATTCAAAAAAATTGAAAAGACTTGACAACAAAACATTAGAAACCTTATGCTGCTAAAATTAGAATACATTGGATGTGCTCAGGGTCAACATACTCGTGAATTAAAAACACAAACTGCCCAAAAGGATGCAGAAATGAAAATGGGCCAGGACAAAAGACAAATGACCATTCAAAAGTTTATTAAAAATATAAATAAATAAAAGCCCACCATTGATTCTGGAAAAATTCCAATACTCTGAACCTCCAGAAGTAGATTTTCATTTATCTGCATATCATCGTACTGAAATTCTGAAGAAACAAAGCCAGGAATCAGTGCCTGGTCAGAAAGAACACCATTTACAGAATGATTGCCCAATGCATGAGCATCTCTCTCTGCCTCATCATGTTCTGTTTTCACATTCATTTTATAGCCATTAAATGGAGTATGTCCAGCCTTAAAGTTATCTGCATGATTTAAGCCATTTGATCCTAACTCTCTATCCACCTCAAATCCAGTTTGATTTGTATCAAATTCCAAGTTCTTATTTCCATGGATAAATTCTTCCTCTGAAATTATAGCTGCTAAGAGTCTTAGGTAAAGGGGAATGTCACTCGCTCCAGGCACTAACGGGTTACAAACTCTTGATTCAGTAGAAAGTCTCACTTCTCCATCATATTCAATCAACCCACATCCATTAGGAACAGGACTGCAATTATTTACAGCAAATGAAACCCTAGCACATGGTGCTGCAGTAGATTCAGTAGTTTCCTGGAAAAGAAGAGCAAACAGTTGAGGATAAACATAACTGACAACCATTACAAAATTTATTAGGAAAAGAAAATGTTGCCCTGGTAATAAAAATAGTTATAATAGACGAAGAAATACATCAGATATGTAACCGTAACATACATCATGATGCTTCAAAGTTCACAGTGACATTACAAATAACTGGAACCAGATCTTGAGATTTGAAGCTAGCACAACAACCAGCAAACAATACAACTTGTACTATGAACGGGGAAGAACTGGATAGTATAGCCAGAGATCAATACAGGCATACTTTTAAAAATCAAGTAGATAAAATAGAAATTTTACAGAAAGTAGGCAATAGAATGGCTTCATACGTGCAACAGCACTAACATCCCATATCATCACTACAACATGACTACTGATATTCAAATTAAATAAAATAATATATATATATATATATATATGTACATATGTACATATGTACATATGTACATATATACATACATATATATACACACACATATATATATACATATGCCTACACACACAAATGCGCACACACACACACACACACACTAATCTGACATAGTAAAAGCAGATATTATGTGCACCAGCTTGCACACATCCAAGCCTCATCCATTCAGGTTACTGCATATTATTTCTTTCTGAACTTAATTTGATACTACTAAAAATGCAAATATTAAATGAATGATAGAACAATATTAATGCAAATTATATTTCTATCATAAGCAACAACAATTTAAATATTTTCCCTAAGGGGGCAGCTCCAAGGCTTGTGCTTAGGACTTTCAACTTGGAGGTTTCAATTTCAAACTGTTATGCATAGTCCAATCAGACCAAACTAACAAAAAATGTCATAAGGTGAAATAATGAAAAGAATTAGCAACTGTGGGCATGAAAACATCAAAAGTCAAAATCGTATTTATTTTTAGCTGCTTTCTGTATACCTTCACATTAAGATGTTAACAAGACCAATAATTTAGTCAATAAGAGATCATAATTGGAATAA
The DNA here is from genome assembly GCA_948266635.1 of Cnidoscolus chayamansa. Taxonomy (NCBI): domain Eukaryota; kingdom Viridiplantae; phylum Streptophyta; class Magnoliopsida; order Malpighiales; family Euphorbiaceae; genus Cnidoscolus; species Cnidoscolus chayamansa. Next base: position 8,517 of record CAOGCB010372502.1, on the reverse strand, counting down.
GTCAATATCTACAAAAATACTAGATACTAAACTTAAAAACTAAGTTTGCTTTACCTGTTTCTTTAAGAGATTAATGTCTATGTCAGATATAAACCCAAAGAATGGCTCCATTTGCCTCCAAAATGAATTGGAACATGCATGAGCTGCAGCAGCAATCAAAGCAATTAAGATATAATACAATTTCAGGTATTAAAAAAAAAAGAATAGATTTTTCAGTGACAATAGTACCAGGGTTAATCACAGCACTTGCAGCAGCCAATAGTTCTTCGTGTCCATCTTCTGATCCAACTAAAACAATTGAACCAAAAGTGAACACAGGGGCTAGTATCAATAAACACAAATTTTAATACACAATGTTTAAAGAGATTTTCAAGTAAAATTACCAAGAAAATCAGCTGCTGCACTGACATTTGTATGCTTGTGACGTTTATATGCTTTACGGTCAGAAAGTTTTCTAGTTGGCGGGCGACCTGTCTTGCTGCTTTAAATATTTAATGTAACTATTTTAATCTGACTAGCCCAACACTGCAAGACTAAAAAATGGGAAAGATAGTTGATAAGCTAGTGGGAAAAAAAAATGGAGAACATATTTAACCTTTCATTTTTATCAAAACTAAGCCTGGCACTTCTAAGCTGTTTTGCTGTTCCGACATTTCCAACCTTCTGAACTAATATGGGCATGTGAGCCCTTGTTGTGAAACCTCGCCCAGTCCTCCCTTGCCTCCGTACCCCATCTCCAAGGTCTTCCCCAGTGACAAGCTTATTCTTTCTTGACGAAAGGCCCAGAGTTGAAACTTTTTGAACATTCTGTCCAGCTTTCTCATCTATATCATCAGATCTTTTACCCTTGTCTTTAGATTTAATCTCAGGAGCCCCAGATTCCTCACTTTCAGATAATGCGGCTGAAGAAGCAGGTTCATTTTTTAACTTAACTTGCTGAGGAGAATTTCCAGTCAAACGCTTGGCAAATCCAAATCCAAATTCATTGCCAGAAACATCAGAAACAGTATCCAAAGCAGGACTCTCATCATTATTTGAAATGACCGGAATCAAATTTGTTCTTCTAGCACTACGGGAACTCTTCTGTGGCCTCTGACCTGCCCAGTGGGCAACAGGTGGAGATGAAGACCGAGCTGATGCTGTGCGTTTACGGTTGCTAGTTCCAACAGTTGTAGGTGGCTTGCTTGAGCAATGAGAAAGTTCCCACTCATTTGAAGCAGTTGCTCTATGGACTACTGGTGACAACTTGGGGGTGCCTGAACCTGATCGTGGAGCTCGGACGGATGGATTCACTTTTGTGCTTGAAGTGGGACTAGCTGAATTAAAATCATCACGAATTGCTCTGAGCATTACATGGGCCAAAATAATAAGTCAATAAGTAATATGATAGAAAGTATATATACTTAAAGAACAAAAGAAGGGAGTCAATATAACAAAATAAGCACCCCCCCTCCCGGCCTTTTTTTTCTCTTAAAATTAAAACCAAGAGAACAGAATTCCAAAGAATAACAAGGAAATAGGAAGTAGTTTTATCCATTAGAAATTTAGAACAAATAATTGCATCAAATTCTGGCTAATAAAATAATGCCTCAATGAATGGTAGTAAAAATGAAAATGAGATGAATAAATGTGCTAAGGAAGCTATACATACTTATTAACAGCTCTTATATTCATCCTTTCCTTATCAGAACCAAAAGGACGTTCTCTTCTGTCATTGAGAAGAGAACCATTGTCAAGGTCAGCCCTAGGGATGGCTGGCCGGATACTCAAGCCTGTTGATTGTGAGATACCATCCGATTTTCCAATGCTCACAGCACCATTTGCAACTCCTGGCCTAAAGCAAGATAGAATTAAAATTGACTGACAAATTGGCTATTAGAAAAGGAAAGAGAATTAATTATATAACCAATAAGAATTTATTCAGAGTTCATCTTTACAAATCTCAAAATGATAAGCCAGAAAGAATCCTAATAATAAATTCCCACATCTAGTTTTATTGTTCTGAAAGGAAACATTATCTCCTCTATACCATAAGGCAAACGCTTCAAGGATAATTCCTTTCTTGTTTCCAAAGCTCTGTTTATTTCTAGAAAATATTTTCCAAGAAAACAATTTCTGCATTTTCATGCGTTTGGGATATTCAAGAAAATCAGTAATCGGAAAATATTTTTCTGGTCTGAGGAAAAATTAAGCCACTTTTAAGAAAAATGACTTTTTCTTTGGACTTTGGGAACCTTATCAACACCACTAGATAATCTAACGCTTTTTGCTTTTTAATATTGCAACCAAACAATGAAAAATAAGTCTTTTTTTGGAAAATAATTTCATTAGCAAATGTTTTCCATATACAAGTCCTTTTCCAAAAAAAAATGGAGCCTAAGCTTGGCTAAAGGCCTTCATTCTAATTAAAGTTTGCAGTAGCTTTAAGATCTATTCCACATTGGCTTGCACTCAATGTACTTACCATATATTTGACTATTCATTAGAGCAAACCTCATTGACAATTACTTTATCATCCCAGTGGTAGGTACATGAGAACAACTGGGTAAACAGTGGGTAAGGTGATGATTGTGTTATTGCATAAAAGTTTTATCATAATGATGAGACTCAAACATTCAAATTATATAATTCATTCACACAACACATTATTTAACGCATTATTTGTGCACTTCAAGCAGTCACATATAAGTAACTAGTGATAGGTCTTATGCACCGAGTTGTCCTTATTAAACTTGCAGAGTGGAATATGCCACTGCACACAGAAAAGATCATCAATAAACATAAAAGATACAACATAATTTTACCATATATGTCTTTCATTAGCCCCTTGGCAATCTCTATTTATTTATTGAGACAACTTTTATCAGTGGAAAAACTAAATATGTTTCCAAATTTCATCTTTAGATGAAATAATAGTTCAGTTAAATATGGCACAAAACACAAAAAAAATTTGCCAACAAAAATGCAATAAATAAGCACTATACATGCACGAGAAATCCCCAGTGGAAGAGGTACTATAATATAAAACTTAAAACCGGACAATGATATCACAGAAAGCAAATGGTAATCACTTTCACACATGAAAATGCTATATTGTAAATTATAAACATTCAAATAGATAAAAGTATACAGATTTTTCAATGATCACATTTTTTACTTAATTTTATCTGATACGGAGTTTGCAAACATTTTGCATTGTTTACATGTTTCTAACTCAAAGCTTACAAGTTGGCTTGCCATTTTACAACAACATAAGCAACAGCAGGTAGCATAAAAAATTCTTGTTTAACATAGCAAAGGATTCTAGCAAGAAAGAGGACAATTATAATCAATAAAGAGTCAAGTATCATTAAGTTTCCTCCAAGAAAGAGAAAATAGTAATAATTGTGAAAAATAATAGTTAAAAGAAGCAGTAAAAACTTATTAGATATAATTTATAGTGGTTAACTACGACAAGGATACAAAGAGTCAGAACATGCAAAAGCAGGTATAACAGCACTTCAAGAAGGCATACCTGAACCCATGGGAGTCGCTATTTAACCTTGATCGAGCCTCAGTAACAGACCTTTGCTGCATTCCCTGTTTGGGCTCCCGGTAGCCATCATTGGGTTTACTTGAGACTAAACTAGGAGAAACATCTGGCTTTATCCCAGAGCGTTTCTTCTTCATTTTTGTCTTTTCCCAACCATCAACACCAATTGACAAAATTCGATCATCACCTTGAACTGCACCGCTACTTGCAAGCCTTAGCATTTCTCTTTCTCTATCTACTGTACCAGAAGGCCTGACAAGGGAATTGCTCTGCCCAACAACATAGAATTGTAAAAGCTTATACATCTGTTTTCTTCATAACAACAAAGAACAGAAGCAGGCGTGTCATTTAGCAAGTATCCAACACTGAGAAATTGCCAATTTTATACTCATGCATCATAGGGAAAAACACTAAGTTTTTTTTTTCCTTTTTTTTTTCGGGTGGGTGGGGGCCGGGTGGGAGGGAATGACGCAGAGAAATAAAAACCACTTCTCAAAAATGAGAATTAGCCATCCGCGTTAATCATGGAAAATATTAGTGAGGACAATACATGAAAGCAAGCAAGAACACCAACAATATATATATATCAAATGGTCAAAAAATGCAGTAAAGAAGATAAAAAGATTATATGCTGCTGAAATCATAAACCAATGTGGCAAGGATCATTACAAGTTATAACTAAATGAGACTTCCAAACAAATATCGAAGACCAACAAAAACATATATATGCAGCTGGAAATGTTGGTAGAGCAAGGCATACAAGTTACAGAGTACAGACCCTCACATCCACCAATGAAGTCCGCGTCCGTTTGTTTGGGACAACATTTTTGGTTCTCTCCTCTGACTTCTGCTGTTCAAGTTCAAAACCACCTCCACTAACGGCAGGATTATGAATCCCCATCTTTGGCCCCAGAACTGATCTATCACCTGATAACAGGGCATTAGGCCGATCACTAGAAAAGCCTTCTGATCTTGATCTCTTTTTTGACAGAATACTGGGGAAAAACTTGTTGAATACAGACAATGCTTCACTGAAAATCTTCATTCTTTCCCTGTTAATTAATAAAATTAAATAAACCAGTTATAATTACCACTCAAGATGCAAAGTATGCGGACTACCTGGCCCTGACAGAGCTTTCACGCAGACCAGCCTTGACCCGTTTGATTTCCTCAGGTGCAGGCACTTTGCCTCTTAAAGGAACAGATGGAGGATCATCCACAGTAAACCCAAGAGCAACATTCAAGTGTCTTTTAAAGTCCCCTTTGCGATTAGATTTATGGTCAGCAACCACCGCCTTTGGATCAAAACGCAAACATTGAAAGAAATTCACCACGTCTCCCGGTGCAACTACAGAACTGCTTCTTGTCATGTTTGGCAGAGCAGATAGGATTGGATTCTCCATGTTCTCACGTAAACTACCTGATCTGTCCAACTGAGCACTTAAGTGGGATCCACCACGCTGCCCACTGGTGTATAGCGGCCTTTCTGGGCTATCAGAAGACAAATCAAACTTACTAGATGTTGCCATTGCATGGGTTTCCTCACATCCTCTGTATTCCAAACCCAATAAACACAATAATGCATGACAAGATTATATAATCACTGCACATAAAGCCCAATTTGAGCCTTTGCTGGAAGATAAATGGCAATGCACCTGAAAAGGAGAAAACTTAGATGAGAACCCAAAACAAAGTTCCTCTATTATGGAATTACAGACTTTCCATATTACCTTGACTTTCATGCTGCCAGACACTCAATGATGATGATGGAAATATTAATAATCACAAGTTGCCCTAAGGTCCCAACATGACCAACAACAGTTCAGTTTCAGACCTTTAAGAGTGCTAAACTAAGGTATGGTTCATAAACTCCCAACTGCTAAGTAAATGATATTACAGCTTTTTCTGAATGCCAAAAGACAGATAGTTAACAATTATGGATTTTTCTTTAAGAGATCACAAATTTTGTCAAATAGAAAATTCACAAGTGACACTGCCAGTCCTCCTGGAACTGATACAACACAAGCTTTACATAAATAAAAGTTCACCACACATTTGAACCAAGGATGCAATCAGCACCAAAAAATAAATAATTTTTTCCATTTATCCATCTCTAGGCCAATATCGAAAATAGTAAATCATAGAAATTGCACGTCACACCACCTGAAACAACATTTCTTTGACTTTCTTCTTTTTCTTGTAATGGCTTCAAGAGTTCAAGTTTAATAACGCCATTCCTTCTTCACTGTTGCTGCTTATAAACCATCAAGATTCAATACCATATTCTCAAAACAAGATCTCCGGTTTCTCATACTAATACTTCTATTTGTCCATCTCCTAATAAAACCAATTCTAAATAAAAAAAAATTCTATTTCTTTTCCCATATAAAGTTGTTTAAGGCACTCAAGTAAGTAATGACCCAAATAAAGGAAATAAATTCAAACTTCAAGAATAATATTCATTCTCATCTCGGCCAAGCATGTTTTCAGGGTTTTGATTGTAAGTCCCAAATGCCACATATCAAACACTATGACATGTTAATTGCATTGAATGGTAACTCACTTTTGCGTAAACGGAAACGGAATAAAAGATCTGCTGAATGGCACTGGATATACCCCATCAATGACTTAAATATCTATGCAGTGCAAAGGAAGTTTGACAGTAAATCCCCACGCACTGCTGAGGTGGCCAACAATTTCTCGTTTGGCTTTTTTCAGAAAAGAAAAGAATCGGCCCCTTGTAATTGCAATCTGGTCAGACTACTCGGTAAAAATAGCAATTTAACTTCAATTGTTCATTTCTTAGTGTATACTATTCCTACTTTGGGCCTGCATTCAACTTCACTTCTCTTCCATCTTATTTATCTACTAAAATTGCAACCAATAGCAACAAAACAAGATACTTCTAAATCCTTTGCTTCTCCTGCTTCCTTCATTTCTTATTACCTATATTTCTCAATTGGTCAGCCTATTTTCTATCAGAAAACTTCAAATCACGTTAGCTGCTCCATTGCAAAAACTTCCGCTAGCAGAAGTTTACGGACACTGTTCATTCTGTACTTGTAACAATCATCCAAATCTCAGTTCATTTCAACACAACATTACATAAATGAGCGAGCAAATAAATAAATAAACAATTCCAAAAATAAATAAATAAATAAAGCACATAAATCAAATCAACGTAAAACATACAAAAATGAAAGCAGAATCCATCCTCAATCACAGAAAAAAAAATATTAACGAGCAAAATAAACCCTAGCACTTGAATCAAACGTGAAATTGAAAAGAAAAACGCATATAAAATTGCAGGCGAATTCTACCTTCAATAGTTTAAAAAAATGCTCAATAGTGTGAAAGAAGTGGAGATTGAGTAATTTGATGATTGGAATTGGAAATCTGTGACGAAGAGAAGTTGGAGCTCCAAATCGAAGGTTCTTACAAAGCCATGGAGGACGAGGCGCCCTGAGTTTTGATCGGCAATGGAAATTGGGCTCGGTTAAATTACAGAAATGTCCATGTATTGTGGCCGTCAGAAATAGGAAAAGGGAGGTGCAATCAGGGACATTTATGGGATAAAAGAGTGGAGCCGGCTGGCTCCTTCACAGCTCCAAGTAGGCTATGCATATGCATATGCATATGCATGTGTGTTTATGTCTCTTGCAATTGCAAATAACCAAAAACGAATTTTCAGTTGCAAGATACATTTTGCTTTCACTTCCTAAACTGTCTTTTACACACGTTTATATTTTTTTAATATATTAACCCATCTGCAGACCAACAATACAATAAAAATTTTTTTATATATATAAATTATTTGCTGAGGTTTTATATTCGATTTTTTAGAGTAATAATACAAAGAATTTAAATAGAGTTTTTGTATTGGATTCAATTATAATAAATGATTTATTTATATATAAAAATAAAAAATAAATATTTCTTCATAATCAACAATCAAAATTATGGATGAGACAAATCGCAAGGATCTAATTCAATGATAATAAAAATGGCAGTTTAATATAATAATTATAGATTTAAATTTCATTAACGATAAAATAGAAATTTTAATTATGTAAATAAAATTTTTGTACAAGTGAAATCTTTAATTTCTCAATTAGTTATCGCTCGACTGATTTAATTAATATGGTTCTGTCAGACCGTAGACCCTTAAATTAGAATCACCTTTGTTCCAATGGATTAGACATTGATTGGACTTTAAGCATTTAAAATCAAGTTGATTGGACTCCTTTTTCATTCTTTTCTCCTTACTTCATTTTCTCTCGACTCTCTTTCTCTAGATTATTCTAGAGCGAGGAACTCTCTCTTCTATACTCTCTTCCTTTTCAGACTAGCCAAGAGCTAGAACTTTTTGCGCTATGTGGATTTTTCCGGTTCCTCCAAACAAAGGAAAACCGTCTTGAGAAGCCTTCTCGGATGTGAGTTCGTTCCCTCCCTACATGAGGTGGATTGTAGATAATTTTTATTTGTAGTTTCTTTGTCTTCCGGACTAGACCTCTCGTCTTCTATGCTATCGCCGGATTGTTATGTCTTATTGTTTGCTTTTGCTTTTGTTGCTTTGCAGAGTTTCGTGTTGAAAGAGCTACGAGTTGAGCCAAGATTTGTGCCTTCTGATCTACACTAAGAAAAAGGAGAAGAGATCTCTACCTAGAAGGCAAATCTTCAAGGACCGACGAGCTGATGACTTTTTCACGGTAAAGGCATCTCCTAGGGACGTAACCGATACCTTTATGTTAAAGCATTCAGTCTCTGAAGGGTTACTTGTGCAATGGAGCTCTACCATACTACCTGTTCTTCCTCTTCGCTTCTTTTTGTAGTTCGTGATGGTGTTGCCTTTGTTTTTTATGCCTCTTAACGATCTCAGCTTCTACATGCAGATTGCTGTGGTTTTTAGGTTGCTCAGTGTGGCATTCTCCAATTCTAGAGGTTTGCAGGTGGAGCTAAAAGCTGGATGGCGACACGAATGTGGT
>CAOGCB010372271.1:0-11832 GCA_948266635.1 Cnidoscolus chayamansa | reverse complement strand
ATCGGTCTATTACTGTTCACTGAATCTAAAACTGTGTGCTTTGCTGATTGAAGCATCATTTTTCTTTGTTCAGTTGGTTTTTTCCTGTCCCTAATGAACTGATCTCTTTGTTACTGCGTATTGATTCGTTATTGATTTTTGGTTTCAAGGACATGTCTTCAGTTTACAATAGTGGATATAATGTGAACTTTTGAATGCAATTTTCCTTTTTTTTTTTCCATCCCCTTTTATTTTCCCGTTGTTCTATGATACCTGCTTTTTTGGGTTCGGTTTTGATTTCGTGGAGTTGAATGTGACAGTGAATAGAAAGTGATTGGCACCATGATGCTGGTACCATTTGAGTGTTTATTTTTGATTGACGGGCTTTGGCTTATTCCTCTTTGACTACCTCTGCACTCAACTGGGTTATCGCGGTTGAGTCAGAAAATGCCATGATTGATTGCTTTTGTTTAATTTGTTCCCATATTATTGGAAATAGGAGAGACTATGTTCTATAGATGAACTGGAACTCTTATTAGAAACTTTTGGTAGAGTTGTTGGTTCAAGGATGGGGAATGGTGCATGAGGTTAGCTGGTTTGATTGAGCATGATATATGATGTGCCTTAATTGTTTCTCGTTGGTATGGAATTACTAATTGACATAAGGCTTTTGCAGGCTGGTTATAATGGATTCTAAATCAGTTGTGGATATGATAGAGGCATCCTCAGGGGTCCATTTTTCTGGATTTCATATGGATGGTTTGGAGTCGAGAAACACAGAGATGGGGCAACCAACAACCTCTGCAACTGAAAAGATATATAAACAACCCTTTGTCATTGGTGAGTCTTATCGTTCAATTTTATACCAAATCCTTCTATTTTAGCATGAAGGAGCAAGTATGGGAATTAATTGCTCAGTTAATTCTAACAATCAGCATGTACTTTGAAATAAGCAGTTACTTTCTTCTTTAAGAGATTAATGATAACCCTTTATAACCTTGCAGTGTATATATAGTGAGTGAGTAAGGCTTTTAAAATAATAAGTGCATGAATTTTTTTTTTTTCACGTGTTAGTATATTTTGTTTCTTCCATAATGCATAACCTAAGGATGAACATACAAAAGAATAAAAGGAAGAAGCCTTGTGAAGAGTTGCATTCATCTGCTATTTTAGCTTAAGCGCTTTTAGTGCCATGTTCTAATTGTGGGTGATTCTGGAAGCTGTCTGTGGATTTGACAAGTTCATTTTTGTTTTTTCAGAGCCACATTCCTACAACATTTGCTAGTTTTTCTTTTGTTGACGTCTTTCTGACCTTTTAAATTGTTATCTTCCTCTTTAGTGCTCCTAGATAGCAATGAATACGTGTCGAAAGGAGTATTTATGCCCTTAGGAATTGAAGTTGTCTAAATCATTATAAAATTGAAAACAATTCGAAGAGAATGGAGCAATTGTGAGTTGCCCAGTGTAAAGAAATGGTTGAATTTGGTTGATTGATTTTGTAAAGATCTAGGTTAGCAGGCCAAGGAAATTTGCAGAAGAGAAAAAGAGAAGGATGGTTGCCAATTTGGGTTTTGATGAATGCAAAAAGTAAAACTGAACTAGACACACTCATTTCTGGTGCATTTGTTTTTCTAACTTGTAATGACTCATGATTCCAGTGGAACTTTTATTACACCAATTTGATTTCTTGGCTTGAGATATGCATGTTTATTACTTTTTGACACAGGGGTTGCTGGGGGAGCAGCTTCTGGAAAGACTACAGTTTGTGATATGATCATTCAGCAACTTCATGATCAACGTGTTGTTCTTGTTAATCAGGTAATGATTTCGTGTTCCAAATAAACTTTTGGGAGCCAAATGGAGAAAATTTTTTGAAGTCTTTGAGGTTTTGAATGGAGAATAACTGAAGGATTAAAAGGAACACAACAATGAACTCCTGCAATGGGCTTTCTGTCCTGGTTCTCCTTTTAGCCCTCTCTGTGTTTGGAGCTCTGTCTGATTTTCTTTTTAACGGTTCTAGGATGGATATGATAACCAAGTTATGAAAGAAAAGTTATATCACACCTAGACTTTTTATTATTTATTCCCTCTTATTTTTACAATACTATGTACTATTTTATACTAGTTTCATGCTATTTGTAATCTCTCATTCATATATTCAACTGATTACCTTACATATAAAATATTGACACATGGCAGGATTCATTTTACCACAATCTGACTGAAGAGGAACTTGCACGAGTTCATGAATATAACTTTGACCATCCTGGTGAGCAGTAAAATTCATTTTTCGAAGGCATGTTCTAATGTACATATTATTGAAGGAACTTAGGCAAGCATCAACAGAAGTAGAATGTTTTGTGTGATTAGTTGGAGGATATTTTCTTTATCTGGTGGATGCTGTAATTTCTATATATTTCTTTTCTTCTCAGATGCATTCGACACTGAAAAGCTATTGTATGATATGGAGAAGTTAAGGCATGGGCAAGCAGTAGATATTTCAAACTATGATTTCAAGAGTTACAAAAATGACATTTTTCCTGCAAGAAGGGTACAGTTTTCTTATGTCCCACTTGTAATGCAATGTATTATTGTACGTGGCTTATGTTATGAATCCTTTTGCTGATATCTCAAGAGGATACATTTATGTGTAGTTAAAAACATTCTAAAATTTACAACTATTGTTAAGTTCTTTATGATTTTTGGTCAAAGACTTAATTTTCTCAATCGATACTCGTATTAGTTTAACAATCATGTGCCGCTTTTCTTGGGTATTACACATATAGTTACAGTAGGGGTAAGCATCCCATATCAGTTAGATAGGTAGGTAGTGTGTTCCTGTAAATATTAATTGGGCACTCCTTCCCCTTGAGATAGTTTTTGAGGTCAGTCAGGTACCGTTTGGCTTTTACAATGGTATCAAAGTCATCTTATAGAGGTTGAGCCTCCCATAAGTGTTTGCTCTAGGTTTGGTGGGATGTCTCAACTATCTCACATCGTTAGTAGGTAGGTAATGTGCCCCTTGAAAGGACTTGGATAATCTCCACCCTCAAGTTAGCTTTTTTGTGGTGGGTTAGATCCGAATGGATTTTCTTATCATTTATATTCCTTCCATTGTTGTATTTTTTTATAATTATTTTTTCTTCTTCCATGTTTAATTCCTGGTGAAAGTGAAATTTAGGGACTCATTAAGAGAAACAAAATCAAATTAAACTTTTGCTATACTAAGATGTCAACAAAGGCGTATGAGAATTACTTTTTTCTCACAAAAATGATTGTGGATTCTTTGTCAGTGTCAAAATATTCTGGATATGGTGCAAACTTTTGATGTTGTTATGTCTATTCGTTGTGATTGTCAATAGAAATGTGTCTCAAAGATGATACATCGCATTTAGTTGACTTCATCAAAGTGTCAATTTCTTTCTTTTCTTTTTTAAAGTTTATAGTAGTAGCTCTACAATGCATCTTCATATGAAGTAGTCATAACTTCTTTTTAACATGCAGGCCAAATGTATGAAATTTCTATGAAGTTTTTTTTTCAATGTAAATTGCTGTCAACTTAAGTTTTAGACATTTTGCAGGTCAATCCTTCAGATGTTATAATACTGGAAGGCATACTTGTTTTCCATGATCCTCGTGTTCGAGATTTGATGAACATGAAGATATTTGTTGATACAGGTTACTTATTTTCTTTCTGTGTAATTTTTGTGTCCTTTATTATTTTAAATTATTAGCAGTGTGATTGAGATATTACCTGAGAGCTTATTTATTAGAGAATTCATACAGCCGACCTCAACTTGTTTGGGAATAAGGCTTTGTTGTTGTTGTTGTTGTTGTATTAGCAGAATTAAAAAAAAAAAAACTTATGGAGGTCAGAATTTTGGTTAATTCTCAAGTAATCCAGCTATTAAATTGGTAATGATATTTATCTAGATGGCTTCTAATGCAGCCAAGGAAATGCAGATTTAGGGATTATTTTGGTTAATTCTCAAGTATGGGATTCAGGTAAAAAATATGCATTTTCTTGTCATGTCTTCTATTAGGAAATTTAGGGTTTTACTATTATTATGGGCCTTTTTTATTTGAACTTTTGTTTGCTTCCTCTCTAGTATTGGTTTAGAAATTTTCTAATTTAGGATTATTAATTATGATAGGACAATGGATAACCTTTAGGTCTCTAAACATTTATATAACCTATTATTTGAACAGGCATTGCATTAATGAAGTATGAGTTTGTTTTGAGTTTTGATACTCCAAATCTCTGAATAGCCATTCCATGCCTGTGTTGAACGATGCAACACAACATGACATGGTGTACGGCATGGAATATGTCTGATACACTTCTATGAAGTTGGACAATGTGAAGGAGAAGAAGAAAGAGGCAGATACCAGCAACACATGGAGAAAGAAAGAAAGAATGGAGGAAAGAGAAAAGATGAAGAAAAAGAAGAAAGAGGAGGAGGGACAGACTTAAATGAGGCTTGGTGACACAATGTGAATCTCATGAACATAACACACATTCACACATGAAAGTGACAATCAGAAGAGAAAATTCTTTCCTAGGATTTTATTAACCAACAATTGAAATGCTGAACTAAAAAGACATAGATTTTGAGTCTATTTATAAAGATTTTAATCTCTTAATCCTTGTAGAATGTTATTTAGGAATCTTAGATAAACCAAAGTACACTAGGAATATCTAAACCAAAGGAAAAGTGAGCCTAATTAAAACATGGAAGTTAAATAACCAATCCTAATTAAATAAGGAAACTTAAAACAATCTAATTTGGAGGCTAAAAGCTCTGCTAACATAGCTAGAAATTCTTCCACGATAGGTTGACTATGTTGGGATTATTTGGGACCCTCTTGGAGATGTATTGTTATCTCTAGCAGCTAATTATGGGTGAAAATTACAACAATATGATGTTAAGAATGCCTTTCTACATGGGGAGCTAGAAGAGGAGATCTATGTGGAAGTCCCACCAAGATATGGAAAGGATCTGGATGTTCATACTATTTGTAAGTTAAAAAAGGCATTGTATGGTCTCAAGCAATCACCACGAGCATGGTTTGGAATGGAAGATTTGGCAAGGTTTTGTTGGCTATGGGATACAAACAGAGCCAAGGAGATCACACATTATTCATTAAACATTCCTCTTCATGGGGAGTTATAACTCTTTTAGTGTATGTTGATGACATAATAGTGACGGGAGATGATGCTAAAGAAAGAGAAGTCTTAAATCAAGGTCTAGCCAAGGAATTTGAAAGATTATGGAGATTGAAGTACTTTCTTGGAATTGAAGTTGCTCACTCTAGGCAAGAAATATTTGTTTCTTAGCAAAAGTATACCACGCATATTCTCAAGGAAACTGGTAAGACAATATGTAAGCCTGCAAGTACTCCTATGGATCCTAACCTTAAACTTGGAAGAGCAAAAGAAGATATGGCAGTAGACAGAAACATATATCAACGATTGATAGGTATGCTCATCTATTTGTCACACACACGACCAGATATAGCATATGACATAAGTGTGATTAGTCAGTTCATGCATAGTCCAAGGGAAGTTCATTTACAAGTAACTCATAGAGTCCCCACAATATCTCTAGGAAACATCGGGAAAAGGAGTGTTGTTCAAAAGGAATGGAGGGTTGGCAATAGAAACATACACTGATGTTGATTATGCTGGATCAATTGATGATAGAAGATCAATTTCAGGATATTGCACTTTGCACATTTCTTGGTGGTTCGATCGAGTACAGAAGCTGAGTTTCGGGCAATGGTGGCACAAGGCATATGTGAACAACTATGGCTAAAGATTATTTTTGGAGATCTAAAGATTAAGTGGGATGGACCTATGAGGCTCTATTGTGACAATAAATATGCTATTAATATAGCTCACATCTAGTACAACATGACCGGACAAAACACATTGAAATAGACAAACACTTCATCAAAGAAAAGTTGGAAAGTGGATTAATTTGTACATCATATGTATCTACATATGGCCAACTTGCCAATATCCTCACTAAAGGATTGAGTACCTCTATGTTTCAAGCTATTGTATCCAAGTTGGGAATGAAAAATACTATTTACCAGCTTGAGGGGGAGCATGAAACTGGGTAATTTTTACCAGCGGTCACTGAATATTGGGGGATTCTTCATTGCGGTCACTAAATTTTAAAAAGTCTCACAAAAGTTGTTTATCTTTGCTTTTATTTTTTAAATGGTCATTGCTGTCAGAGACATTCCAATCCTCCGTTTTCTTTCACACGTGGCTGTCTTAGGTGGATTAAAATTAAAAAAAAAAAACTACTTTACATGTCATCTTCTTCTCCACTCCAACGGCAAACAGACTGCTTGCAGTGGCTCCCCATCACACCATCGAAGCTTCCATCTGTCGCCCCTCTTAGCTCCACCATCTCCTCAAATCCAGCCACTGTCCCTGTTCTTTGGCTCATCTCTCAACTCACAGCTTTTCCTCCATCAGAAAATACCCATTACTTAGAATAGAGATTACCTTTGGCTTTTCTCTATTCTGTTCACAGAAGTTGAAAAGCGCATCTTTTTCTTTCTCTTTCAAGAATACAATAGACATAGAGCATGAAATATGGAAGCTTTGTTTAATGGGTATGAACAAGGTTTTAATCCCACTGAAAGCTTCCATTGAAAGAACTGCATCTTCATAGCTCTCACTGTTGCAATTACTACCCATTTAATCATTTTCTTCTCTTTTTGTTCTTGATAGACAGAGACACCAAGCTTAGAGAGTGTGTGTGTGTGTGTGTGTGTTTGTCTCTCGCCTGCCTTCAAAAACACATAATGACCACCTTAACCAACGTTTTTCTTCTTATCTCCCTCCTTCTCAGCATCATTGCCACCACCACTTCATCCTATCTCCACCGCCATCTCCTTCACCAACCCTTTTCGCCTCTTACTTCCACTGGTCCTCCAATCCAACCTCCTCTTTCTCCCCAAGCTCCTCTGCCTCACACCCAACCCAAATATCCTTTCTCTGCCACTCCCAACATCCCACAGAAGGTAGATTTCTCATCCGATGCCCTCTGCTCTGCCATTCATGGACCAACCTCAAAGTCTTTGTCTCCAGTAATTTGGGATAATGGGTACTTATTTGGTGTTAATTTTTAACTGAAATTTGTGGGTTTTTGTGATTGACGGGACCAAAAAAATTGTTGATCCTTGAGATTTAAAAAAGAAAACTTTGGTTGGTTATGTAATGGTTGATATGGACGGTGGCTGGATTTGAGGAGATGGTGGAGCTGAGAGGGGCGACAGATGGAAGCTTTGATGGTGTGATGAATAGCCACTGCGAAGAGTCTGTTTGCCATTGGAGTGGTGAAGAAGATGACATGTACAATAGTTTTCCTTTTTTTTTTTTTTTAATTTTAGTCCATCTAAGATAGCCACGTATGCAATTGTGAGACTTTTTAAAATTTAGTGACAGCAATAAAGAACCCCCCAAAGTTCAGTGACTGCTGGTAAAAATTACCCGTATGAAACCATATATTTGCTATTTAGGAAATTTCTCTATTAAGCATGTCATATTCCTTGATTTTAGGCACAAATAACTAAAGCTTCTATTTTATCAAGATATTCCATTAATCGTGGGATATGACATAAGGAGATTTATTCTTATCATGTCACCTAGTTTTGTTGTATATATATTCAACTATTGCTCTCAATAAATAATTATTCTCTCTCTCTCTCTCTCTCTCTCCTCAACACAACCCTTATTTCAAACAAATGTTTGGATTCAGCACTCCTCCTTTATGCCCAGATTAATTGGAGCATGAAATACAAATGGGAGGCCCAAAATGCCTAGACCAACTGGAGTGTGAGACGTAAACGAGAGGCCAACATTGAATGGGAGGCTTTAATACCATGTTAAGAAAATACTCGAGGCCTAACTCTACCCTAAAAGCTAGCTCAAAGGTGGAGGGGTGCGGAGCTTATGAAGGACATATAACTCTTATTCCAAATCAATGTGGGATCAACAAAGTTGAAGTATAGTGTTGAATAAGTAGGTGTAACTGTTGAGTTCTATGGTAGCAAACTGTTGAGTTCTATGGTGGCAAAAGGGAATTAGTAGAATTTGAAGAGGGTGCAATAGGCATTGCTCTAATTTAGAATCAAATAATGAATTGATCCCTATATGATCGTAGTTATATACTCTCTAATATAGGCCTTATTCACACAAGTAATGTGTTAGATATAGTGACTTATAAGAACAGGGAAACAGCAAGCAATAAACAACAACAGAAGAAGAGAAGAACAGAAACCAAAAATAAGAGAAAGAGAACTGGAATCTGTTTCTTCATAAGGAACAATACAAGGAACAAAAGAAGAGAAGAAAAGAAAGGTAATGGCTGATAAATCAACCCCCAGGAACATAGTTCTCGTGCTAGCAATTGCTAACTCTCAGCTACACAGCTTCCCAATCCCAATAACAAAAACGTCTCCCCCTTCTACTCTATTCTCCTGAGGGCACTCTGCTGCAATGTGCCCTTCCCTCCTGCTGCAACATACCCTTCTTTGTCTCTACTCTCGTTACCCCTCAGCAGTTTGTTTTATCATAATGGAGCAATAAGGAAAAACAATGGTTCAATTAGGGTCAAAGGAAAATGCTATTTTGGAGTTTTATAAAAAATTTGGTTGTTTATTTCTTGTCTCTTTCTTTCTGAACAATTTCTGCCGTTCCTATAAAATGATTTGTACATATTGCATATTTCATTTTCTCTTCATTTTGTTGCGAGTAGGGACTAGGGCTGCTACTTCACATCATTGTATTTTCAGTGCAGATGCTGATGTACGTTTGGCAAGAAGAATAAGGCGTGATACCGTTGAGAAAGGTAGAGATATTGGTGCAGTCCTCGATCAGGTAGGTAAAATTCCTTCTAAATATGTTACAATGTGAAGTATTGAAAACCTAATTTATTCTTTTTAAAAAAAAAACGTCTTTGAGAAAAGGTGTTTTTTCCTTGAAATATATGCTCTGTGCTCCCGCAAAGAAAATAATAGATAAGAACTTTTAATTTTTCCTTTTTTTTCTTTTAAACTTTTTTCCCTTATTATTAATTTGCGCAGTCAAATAGAGAGAGATAAATATGAAAGTGTGGATAGATTTCTTATTTCTACATTTTTTTTACCACATCTTCATCTGTATATGTGTGACCTTCAAACTTAAAAGGAGAGAGACAAGTGTCTACATTTGTGTATTGTCGCAGACAAAAGGTCAAAGGATTTTCTGTTTTTCAATCCCACGCTTCTCTTAATGACTCCACCTTATCTGTGTCAAACAAGGAAAGAGAACCCTTTTTCTTAAATTGGGTTTATCCACTGGAGATGGTATATTCAAATCAGGATTCAGCTATGAAAGGCAATTTTAATAAGCTTTCTTACAGTGTAGTTACTGGATTTAGGGTACTGAATGTAGTATTATTTGATTTTTGACTTCACCTTGTACACCTCAGACATCCATATGTCGAAAGTTTATGCTACTGTGGTGTCTTGCCTTTTCTTTTGATATAAATTGATGTGTTTATCTTTATGCAGTACTCAAAATTTGTGAAGCCAGCTTTCGATGACTTCATACTTCCAACAAAGAAGTATGCTGATATAATAATTCCCCGAGGAGGAGATAATCATGTAGCTGTTGATTTGATTGTACAGCATATTCGTACAAAGCTTGGTCAGCATGATCTTTGTAAAATATACCCTAATTTGTATGTCGTTCAATCAACCTTTCAGGTATGGCTTCTTATACTAATTTTACCCTAACAATGAGATAATTACTTTTTATGGAGTTAGTTTTTATTAAAAGTATATGTCAGTGACTCAGTGGTTTATTTGGTTCAATATCTACTAGTTTTTGGTTCTTTAGGTTCAATAATTTTAGTTAGTTTCATGCAGATAAGAGGTATGCATACACTTGTACGTGATTCGCAAACAACGAAACATGACTTTGTTTTTTATGCTGATCGCTTGATTCGCTTGGTATGTATATTTATTATTTAGATTCACTTGGTTCTTAATTTTTTATACTTATTTATTATGTTGCCACCAATAAGTTATTAATTTTCCGACTTAAGCGGTTCTTTTATATTGCATATTGGTACATGAAGTTTCTTGTGCTTTTGAAAGGTTGTTGAACATGGCCTGGGACATCTACCATTTACAGAAAAACAAGTGACTACTCCCACTGGTAAGCTGATGAAGTTCTTCATGTTTGCAGCTTCTTGATGCATCATGGATGTCCATAATTTTGGTTCTCATTTAAGTTCTCATGCTGTTGATTTTCTGGATGCCATATGGAGGATATTTATGTTTCTATCCTTTGCTTAACTGCTTATTGTGTTTTACCATGAACAAGAAATGCTTATAAGCTTTCTTGTTGCTTGAAAATGATAGCTTGTTGGTGAATGTCCATGTTGGCATCTGGGTAGAAGTAGAATTTTGTCATCGGTCTGTTTGCAGTCATATCCATTTTCATGAAAGGAGAAGACCACTTTTGTATTAGAGCTGGTTGTAGTTCTCAATAGGAGTGTGCTGTTTTAGTCCGATTGGGTCTACCTAGGAATTGGAACCGAAAATTCAGTGTGGTTTTGTTCGGTTCATTGATGTTATGGTTCTGGTACAGCTCTTGGTCCGGTTTGTTTCAGTCTGAGTTTTGCTTCTTAAAACAATTTTATGCCATTTTTGTTACTGAAAGTCATACCTGAATTAAAGTTTTAAAATGTATTATTATATGCAATATATCATACAGCACAGTACCTTTTAGTTATTCTTTAATTGTATAATTTTTAACTATAAAATACATATGTAATCAAGAATTAAGCATATCATATTTATATGATATACTAACACACTTATGATTAACAATTATGATGTAATTTAATATATTTATAGCTAAAATTATTAAGAGAAGGTAGAGAAGTGAAAGATGATGTTCGATTCTATATAGTCCATAAATACAGTATACACAAAAACATATGTATAAAGTAGTTCTTGGTTTTTGTTGCAAGTCCTGTGTGGTTTTGGTTCTGCTTTTCATGAAGAACCAGAACCAAATCAAAATAGTAAAAACTTCAGTTTGGTAATGTTCTGGTCTGTTCACGATGCCAGTATTTTACTTTTCTTAATTCACATGTTAAGAGAAACTGAGCTGTTGAGCTCTGACATTCCCTTTTTTCCCCTGATAATATAGAGAATTTGTAATGCCTATCTCTTGGTAGAAGTGATATGTTATGCGAATGTTCTTGTTTTGTGTTTTTGCTGCAGTTTCAGGATTAATATTTAAAGGGTGTTTGGTTTAACTATTCACACAGCTGATAGCTGATGAGTGTCCAAACAGCTTATTTATTTGTTTGGTAAATACTTTAAAAATGCAGCCAGTAGCTGATAGGTACCTGATCATGTATATTTTCTATCAGCTTTATTTTTGGAGCTTTTTCTCATCAGCTGACGAGGCTTTATTTTTTGTTTGGACCATATTATCCTTTAATATTTATTCATGACAATTTTGTCTTCAAATTAATTTTATATATCAATAAATATTTTTATATTTATAAAAATAAATAAATATAAAAGTATTATAAAAAAATTAAATTAGTTAAACTGTTTGTTTTATATGATAAAATATGTATATACATAAAAATAAATTATATTTTATTTTAAATTTTATATGCGTGATAATATTAATTACATGTATGTTTCAATAATAAATAAATAATATAATATATGTCCTTATTTGTCATTTTACACATTAACAGCAACGGGTAAATATAATTTACTAGTATCAGTTGCAATTAGCAATCAACTATCAACTGTCAGTTA
>CAOGCB010372184.1:0-15959 GCA_948266635.1 Cnidoscolus chayamansa | reverse complement strand
TTTGGTGTATGTTATTTGCAGATGACATTGTGTTAATCGATGAGACCAGTGAGGGAGTTAATCGTAAGCTGGAAGTGTGGAGGAAAACTCTTGAGGACAAGGGTTTTAAGTTAAGTAGGAGTAAAACAGAGTATATGCACTGTGAGTTCAGTTTAAAGGAAAAAGAAAGAACAAGAGGTTAAATTGGATGGAATTTTGGTTCCAAGAGCCAAACAGTTTAGATATTTGGGCTCTGTGTTTCAAAGTGAAGGTCGTGTAGACGAAAATGTGGCTCACAGAACACAAGTACGGTGGATGAAGTGGAAGGGAGCATCAGGAATCTTATGCGACAAGAAAATACCATTGAAGATGAAAGGTAAATTCTATAGGACTGTTGTTCGACCAGCGATGTTATATGGTAGTGAGTGTTGGGCACCTACAGGACAACATCTTCATAAGATGAGCGTGGCAGAAATGAGAATGTTAAGATGGATATGTGGCCATACTAGATTGGATAAAATTAAGAATGAGCATATCCTGCAGAAAGTACAGGTAGCGGAGGTTGGTGATAAGGTGAGATAAGGAAGACTTAGATGGTTTGGGCATGTTTTACGGAGAGCTCCCCGTGCGGCGGTTCACAAGTTGGAGAACTTGATGGTTGATGGGGCTAAGAGAGGTCGAGGTAGACCTAAAACAGTTTGGAAGGAAGTAATAGCCAGAGACTTACGAGCCTTAAATATTGATGCGAATTTGGTTAGTAATAGACTTGGATGGAGGCGTAAAATCCGCGTAATGGAAGGAGTCTAAGGCGTGTGATTGTTGATATTGCTTATGAGCTTATTTTGTTAGAGGATCCATACAGCCGACCCAAACTGGTTTGGGACTAAAGCTTGTTGTTATTGTTGTTGTTGATTAAGAACATACTCATAATCTACACTCATAGGATTCAAAAAGTATTGCAAAAGCCTAAGCATATCAGCAACAATATTTTTTGTGAACCACATATCAGAAATTGATAGGCATAATCAAAAGCATATTAATCAGAAATATGCAGCAATAGTTACATAAATAGTGACATGAATAGTAGCATAAATAGTGACATGAACAGTAATTTTCAGTCTTTAAGATTGTCTTCAACTCAGCATATAACACAATATATAATAACCAACTCAAAATATCAATATCAACATTCAAATAACAAACAATTCATTCAACAACATATAACAACATAAAACATAAACTCACATCATTCATTCGAAAAAATATAACATGATCAACATTATCAAAATATTCACACAATCCTAGTTTTTTTAATAACCAGAATAAGAAAAGAAATTGTGGATAAAAAAATTAGAAAATTGAATTTTTAGGGTTAAATGTCCATTGATTTCTTTTTGCTGCCAGATTTTTCAAATTTAGCACCTTTGGTTTTTAAATCATATCTACCACTTCTTCTAATGCTTCCAATGAGTTTGGAAATCTATGGTGGTTTGAAGACTTTTTGAGATGAAGATGGTTTAAATAAAGATATTTTAGGCAGGATTTTTAAAACAAATTTTTTGTTGTGCTTTTTGTAAATCCTTAGATTTGGAAAATGATCAATAAGAGAAAATGAGTGAGCTAACTCAATCTCAGGTTTTGATGTCATCTTCTACTTGCTATGTTTCCTATTTAGTTTAGTTCAGGTTTTTCTTTTGATGGTTCTAGTTCAGCTTCAACTATTTGTTCAATTTTGGCTTCATGTTCTGGTTTAGAAATAGAGAAACTTTCCTTACTTTCAGCATTCAGTTCAACTCCACATTCTTTATAGAAGTTGGTATGGTTCTTGATAAAAACTCTTAAGGTACAATAATCTGCAAAGGTCTATCAATTTTCTCTCCCTATTATGAGCTACCAACTTCATTTTTATTTAATGTTTCTATAATCTTGTTATCACCAATTATTACTTCTTGATGGTTTAAATAATACTTTTCAATGTTCTGCCCTAATCTCTAAAGTGTCTACCAGCCAATAAATTAGCTTTTATTTCAATTTTGTTCAAGTGTATTGCATATCTTTATCCTTCAAATCGTGAACTTTTAGTGCCTCTATTTGCAATCTTAAAATCAATTCTAGGTTACTGTGCAGATTTTCTTCTGTTTAAGGATCAAGAGGTGTAATCATAATAACTGGTGCTAGCTCCTTTTCCTGGTCAGGAACAGAATCACCTGTTGTGGGTAGGCTACCAGTAACATCAGTGAGAAGGGATTCTAGTATTTTTCTTTCATTATGTCCTAGGTCCTCTTGTTCAGAAGTAACTTCCTAGTCTGCCTCAAAGTGCTCAGATTGGATGTTTAGACCAAGTATCAGATCAATTTTTCTTTCAATTCTATCAAGTTGAATCATCAATTGTTGATCTGCTAAGCCCTTAAGTTGTAATGATTATGTTTGCAGTCTTAATGCAATTTCCTGAGAATCCATGACTACTTTTATTGTATTCTGAATAGTTTTCAACATCTCTAGATTTCTGTCATAAAGAGTATTTGTTGATTCATCTTTCTCCTGTGTACTTTCTTTTTCTTTTTCCACTTCTTTGCTACTATTTAAACTTTCTAATTCAGCTCCATCTTTTTCAACAGTATCTACTTTTTCTGTTCTCCTTTTCTTCTTCCTCGTGGCTGCTTTCACTTTCTATTGGTTCATCATCTTTTTCTTATTAATTTCTCAACTTTTCCTTTTCATCCTTTCAAAAAAGACTTCATCTTCTAAAGATTCAAAGTTATTGTAATAATGTGTAACCTCACTACAAGAAAAGTAAAATAATAACTACTAAAATTACTGATTGCAGAAATATAGTTAGTAATTATCGACTATTTACCGACCGACATGGAATTTAGTCGGCCATTAACGACTATTATGCAATTCAGTCGCTAAAATTTATATTATATTTTAATATTTTTGCAATATTACTGACCGCATAATATCAAGTCAAAACTTACAGACTAAACCCAACTGTGGTCGATAATATTTAAAATATATTTTAATAATTCTTCAATGTTATCGACTGAATGAAAACGTAGTTAGTAATTACAGACCATTTATCTCTTCGATTGGTAATATATGAACTATATTTGAATATTTTTGAAAACTTTACCGACTAAATAGTGAGGAGTTGATAATTACCAAATGTGGAGCAATATGATCGGTAAATTTTTAATTATATTTTAAAAATTATGAAAATAATACCGACCGAAGGTCAAGTAGTCGGCAATTACTAACTATCTAAAATTTTGTTCGGTAAAATTATAATTATATTTTAATATTTCCAAAACATACCGACCGAATCAAGTTGTAGTCAGTAATTAACGACCATTTATCTCTTCGGTCGGTAGTATATGAATTATATTTGAATATTTTTGAAAACTTTACTGACTAAATAGTGAGGAGTTAGTAATTACTGACTGTGGAGCATAATGGTCTATAAATTTGTAATTATATTTTAAAATTTACGAAAATAATACCGACCAAAGATCAAGTAGTCAGCAATTACAGACTCCAAAATTTTGGTCGGTGAAAATATAAATATATTTTAATATTTCTAAAATATGCCGACCGAATCAAGAAATAATCGGTAATTACCGACAACTTCTCAATATGGTCGGTAAAATACTAAAATATAATTATATTTAGTCGGTATATTACCGACCAAAAATACTAGTATTCGTTAATTGGCCAACTACTGACCATGAGTTTTTAGTCGGTAATTTACCGACTATAAATTTATAGTCAATAAATTTACCTATAAAAATTTCTGGACAAATAACCAATGGTCGGTAAATGATCGGTAAATTTATTTATCGACTATTTATTTCATATTTCAGTCTGTAAATTTAGACGGTATTTTTTTATTTTCTTGTAATGTCTATTTTCCCTTGTCCTTTATTGCTGAAAATCTCATTTTTACCATTGTTAAATGATTTTCTCAAAGCACAGATAAGATATGAAAAACAAGCATTGAAAAGGAAGGTTAAAGATCATAGAGTGAGTATTTTTGAACTTGATTTTGAAACTATCAATGTCTAAAAAGAGTTATGACAAAGGAAATAAATGGATAGGAAAATGATGGATTTTAGAAATTCAGCTAAGTGCGCAAACAAATTTTAAAAATTATTACTATTTTGGATAAGAATTGAAATATTTTCAAACTTAGCTAACAAGAACAAATCAATAGACAATTATCATCAAAACCATCAATTAACTGCAACAATTTGGTTTAATTCATTCATATTGTATAGATCGCAGTACTTAGCAAATTAAAATCAAATCAAGAATGCAAAAATTATTTTTGTAAAGAATATCTCAAACTCAAAACACTATTCATATAGCAAATTTGCAATACCATTATAATCCTTAATTACATAATAAACAGCTAACTGAAATTTAATCACATATAATCAGCACCACATTTATCAACTAATTGCAAAATCATCACAGCAATCATAGAATCATCAAAATCATTTATTACAATAAGACAATTTATTTTCATTGATTCATAATAAGTATGTTATCACATTTAATCGCATAACAAAAATAATTGAAGAAAACATGAGATGTTCTTGAGCATGATGTTCCAATTTCAATAATCTGTTCTTTTAAGACAAAGTAATAGCATGCTAAGTTTTTAAAATCACAAGATATGACCTTTCTTATAATATTCACACAACATCTCAACTAACTGAATGAATTTCACAAAATTTAACTTTTATTCAACTATATCAGTCATTCCTAATTCTCTTGTTATTATGCAGAATTTTTCTTTATTGAAAGACTTTAGTGAAGACATCAACATGTTGTTTTTCAGTATGCACAAATTCTAGCTTAATATCTCTATTTTGAACATGATCTCTTGTAAAATAATGTTTGATTTCTATATGTTTAGAGCTAGAATGCTGCATTAGATTATTAGTTATGTTGATAGCGTTAGCGTTATCACATCAAATGGGCACATGATCAATTTTAAATCCATAATTCTCAAGTTGCTGCTTCATCCTAAGGATTTGATCAACGCAAGTTCTTACTACAACATATTCAGTCTCAACTGTAGACAATGCAGCTAAGAATTGCTTTTTGTTGTGCCATGAAAATAATGCATATCCTAAGAATTGACAAGTGTCTAAGATGCTTTTTCTATCTAGTTTATTATCAACAAAATCAAAGTCACCATGTTTAACTATCTAAATTTTCACACTTAGAATACCATTGTCTAATGGAGCATGTACTACCAAGATATCTAAACGTTCTATTTACAGCAATTTGATGAGATTCTCTAGAGGATGAAACCTTGCACATAAATACATACTGAAATAAATTTCAGATTTTGATGCAATCAAATAGAGAACTGAGCTCATCATACCTCTTTACAGCCTTTGATCAATTTCTTAACCCATTTTCACCTTTATCTACCTTGATGCTTGTGTTTATTGGAGTACTTAAGCTTTTCAAGTCTTCCATCTTAAAATTCTTTAGCATGTCATTGATGTATTTTGACTTATTTATGAAGATTCCATCACTTAGCTACTTGATTTGTAGCCTAATGAAGAATATGAGTTTTCCCATTAAGTTCATTTGAAATTTACTCTAAATTAGTCTTGAAATTCAAAAAATATTTGAAGTTGATATCTTGTTGTCGAAGGATCATCAATAATGTCTTCCTTTTAGGATGGTGTCTGTGGAATCTCTACTCTTGAGGAAGATCTTCATATTGAAGTTCCTGAATTTTCAATTCTTCCATATTTGATTATTGTTTAGTTTCATCTTTTGGTTATGCACAGTTTTCTGGCTGCATGTCCTTATTGTCTACCTTAATTTTGAGTTCTTTTGTTTTTCTTATTTATCGTGTTGCTGTCAAAATCCAGTTTACTAAAAATCTGCTCATATCATGATCAACCATATCTCTTTTGTCTAAAGAAGGGTTAGTTTTATCAAACACATCATTCACAAATTTTTTTAACAATTAAGCTTTTTCAATTTTAAAAACTATATAGGCCTTGCTTGTGAAAGATTAACCTAGAAGTATGCCTTATACAACCTTTGCATCAAATTTTTCTTTATTTTTCAATATATAGTATTTACAACTAAATATTTGAGAATGTGAAATAATTAGTCTTTTGCCTTTCTATAATTCATAGGGAGTTTTCTTTAGAATGACTCTAAATGTTATCATATTTACAATATACCAAGCTATATTCACAGCTTCTGCCTAGAAATGTTTGGGAAGTTTTATTCTCATTTAACAGTCCTAGCCATTTTTTTGCATTGTTCTATTTTTCCTCTTAATATTTCCATTATATTGAGGTGTTCTTAGAGCTAAGAATGAATGAAAAATATCATGTTTTAAGAAAAACTTTTCAAAATAGACTATTTTCAAACTCCTCTTATCATCATTCCTCAAGAAGGTGATGTATAAGTCATTTTCATTTTGAACCCTTCTGCAGAATTTTTCAAATTATCAAAGGTTCCATTTTTATGAGCAAGAAGGGAAATCCAAATGTATCTAGAATGATCATCCATAATTATTTATTAGACCAAAAAGATCAAGGTGTAACAATTCTAAAACTCTTCAAGGTATAACTACACTCTTTGGCTTAAAGTTGGTTTTGGTTTATTTTCCTAATGAACAGGACATGCATAGATAATCTCTCTCAAATTCAGTTTTGATAAACCTCTAACCAAGTTTTTCTTTGAGATTTTAACTATTAAGTGCATACTTAGCATGTCTAAGCTTCCTATGCAATAATCAGCTATTATCATATAAAATCATGAGACATTTTTTACTATCTTGAAAGCAATCTAAATCTAGCATATAACCATTGTCATATCTAGAAGTAATAAACAAGGCATGATCATTTAAGTCAACTATTTCACAGTAAGTGGTAAAGAAAGTTACTTTAAACATCTTGTCAAATAATTGACTTATACTAAGGAAGTTAAATTTCAAACCTGGAACTCAAGCAATATTTTCAATAGGTTGATTTGTAATAGAGTCATTTCTAGTAATTTGGACTCTTCCTTTATCACCAAATTTGATAAATCTTTCATTTCTCATGATAAGCTTGGTGAAGTTATCTTTATCTCCTATAATATGTCTTGAACAGCCACTTGTCTATACACCACTTGCTTGAATCCCCTTTATTCTTCAAACAAACATGAAAATAGTTAACCAATTTTTGGTACCCAAGTGTTTTTGGGTCATTGAGTGTTAGTGCTATTAGAGAGGGATCCTATAGGTATCCAGATTTTCTTTACCTTAAAGGATCATTTCCTAATAGGATAAGAATGACCTATATGACTATTTTTATTACAATAAAAGCAAGTAATATGTGGTAAAGATGAAGATGAATCTTTCACAAAATAGTTTTTGTATTTTCTATGGTTGGAGAAACAACTAAAACCAATTTCTGACTTTTCTCTAGAAATTCTTTATGAACAAAAAGCAAGTCTAGATTTTACTTTCCTTTAATGAATTTTGTCAAATCTATTGTTAAAGATTTCACTTTGTTTCCAAGATTATTGTTCTTTTCAGAAAGCTCTTCACACTTTTTTCTTGATGCTGCCAAATCATTTTTCAATTCATTAAACAAATTCATTTGAGCTTTGTAAAATTTGTTTTGCTTTAGCACATCTTTCAAAGACCTTATTTCTATTTTTAATAAATCAGTTTTTGATTTCAAAGCTGCATATTTTTTCTTTTAAGTTTTGTATTCATCATAGACTTTAGCAAATGCTAACTTTAACTCTTCAACATTAGGAGGATTAGATTGAATTACCTCATGTTCATTTATAACTGATGATTCTGGAAGTTCCTCTACAAGAGCCATTCCACAATCTTCAGTGTCTTTTATTTTATCTTCTATTAAACTTGAATCTGAAGCACTCAATACAGTAGTCATAAATCCTTTTCATTTGTCTTTTTTGCTCTTTTTCTTCTTCAGCTTTAGACAGTTATATATGATTTGTCCAAGTCCATTGCATTCATAGCAGACTTCTTTTTTGTTTGCCCTTTTTATATAGGAGAATTTGTTTCATCTTTAGGAGCATATTTCTTGAAAACTTGTTTGATATTTCTTTCCAACTTTTCTGAGTGTTCTTTTGATTTTTCTAGCTAACATAGTCCTTTCTTCATCATTACTTGAGATGGTTGAAGAACTAGAACAGGCTGCCTTCATCACTAGTGACTTGTTCTTCTCTTCATGAGTTACTTTGAGTTTATCCCAGATTTTTCCTTTGCTGATTCACAACCTGAAACTTCATTATATACATTTAGATTAAGAGCACAATATAGAATGTTGATACTTTAGCATTTACAAAAATTCTTTTCCAATCATTGTCATCAAATTCATCTTCTGTTTTACATATAGAGGCTTTTTTAGACTCAACTTTCATGGGAATGTGAGGACCATCTTTAATTATTTTTCATGCATTAAAATCAACAGATTGAATGAAAGTTCTCATCTTAGTTTTTCAAAATGAGTAATTTGTGCCATTAAACAAAGGAGGTCTAGTGGTTGAATGTCCTTCAACTATAAGTGTAGGGACTCCAACAATGTTAGAAGTACTAGCCATTCTAGGATCTCTGTAAGGTGTTTGAACCCTAAGCAAGAGAGCTAGGCTCTGATACCAATTTGTTATCCCAAGAATAAATAACCAAGAGGGGGTGAATTAGTCACTTTTTAAGTTCAATCAAATTTTCAAGTTCTTGCTCTAAACTCTTAAGAAAAATTGTGGCTATATACTTCTAATTTGCTATCTAATTAGATCAGTATATGATTGTTTGATTAATCAATATAAGACTGCATATCTCAAAATTAGCTAGCCAATTTTTAGTTTGTGAAAAAAGTTATTGTTCACGCTGAAATTAGCAAGGTGTTTAGGTTAGCTAATTTTGAATGGCAACTCAATAAACTACTAAGAGTAGTATACCAGACATTAATTATTCTTAGTTAATCAAAGCAAGGTATGTATAATAAATTCCAAAATAAGAGATAGAGTTGAGAGAATTCAAAAACATCAATTTATAGTGGTTCGGCAATGCAGCCTACATCCACTCTTCTTAAGCTTCCTCTTAAGACTTTTATCCACTATGATCTTTTTTTTCAGGTAAGAGAACAGCCAAGTAAATCCACCAAGCTTCATAGGTGCTTGATCAACCTTTACAAATTTGATGATCCCGCGACCTTCTTCAAGCTTTCATGGTGCTTAAGAACCTTGCAAGTTTAATTTCCCCTCAAACTTCTTTAAGGTTTTACGAGTGCTTAACAACCGCTCTAAGTTTGATGTTCTCTCAAACTTCTTTAATCTTACAAAGGTGCTTAACAACCTCTTCCAAGTGATGTCCCCTCATTTAGACAACCTTAATAGGTTTTGAAAAGAAGAATAATCACTCTCTTTGAACTGATATATAGATAAATAAACTATTAAGAAGAGAGAGATGACTCTACCAATGAAGCACAAATTTATTGAATGAA
This sequence comes from Cnidoscolus chayamansa, assembly GCA_948266635.1. Lineage (NCBI taxonomy): Eukaryota > Viridiplantae > Streptophyta > Magnoliopsida > Malpighiales > Euphorbiaceae > Cnidoscolus > Cnidoscolus chayamansa. The sequence continues at coordinate 6,477 of CAOGCB010372184.1, read as the reverse complement.
GGCTTTAAAACAAGACTCTTAAAGTTTTCAAAGATGTAGCACATTCATTAGTTGCAAAATGAAGTAAAAACTTGTTTATATAAAGGTGATTAAAGCCTCAAAGTCTCAGCTACAAAAGGTGACCAACGACTAGTTAAATCTAACAATATAGTCATTATTGTCTAAAAAATCATATAGTTTGAAAGTAGCAAATCTCAGTCTAAAATTAGTTAACTAAAATTGAAATCATGTAAAAGTAGTTTGCTAATTTTGAAAGTAGTTTGCTAATTTTATACTGTTGTTTAAAACTAGTTAGCTAATTTTAATTCTTAGGAAAATTAAATAGCTAATTTTAGCATCTTTAAAATTGGTTTTCTAGTTCTAAAACAAACTTCATAAATGGTTTGAAACACTTTTTAATATTGAACATAAAACATCTCATTGGCATATCTAACTCTTAATTCTCTTACATTTACCCTATGTGAGGAAACTTAACTTCTTCTTATTCACTTTGTCTTCTAATCAGGTTGTTAAGACTTTCTCTCTTGATGCACTTTCCTTGCATTCCTGATAATTCTCTTTCTTTTATCTGAAATGCTTGAATAATCATTAGTTTAATTGCATTAAATTTTGTTATCATCAAAATCAAGTCTTCTCCTTATAGGGTCAACACTAAAGTTTATGCAAATTATTAACTTCTACTATTTTATTGCAAACCAATAGCCCTCACTATTTTGCCCAAGAAAAAGCCCATTGAGTAGGTTTTTCCTAGTAGGTCAGTATCCATCCTTGTTAAAATTTGGGCCTTCGATAGAGTCAAACCAGCTTTGATTTAAGTCGAACGGTAGGTATCTCATACCAATTGCATCTTATGCAACTACTTAATCATTAGGATATCATCTTTTGATAAATGTATATCCAATATATATATTTCCAATCTTGCCTTTGGTTTCAACAATCTTGACGAGGGCCAAACTCTTACTGAATCCAGTTTAAGACAAACCCATTAGCCATAGTCTAAACATATTCGATGTTAGTGGGCTTGACGAAGGCCAACATGACCCAACCGAAATAGAACTTTGGTTTAAACTGTGGTAACTGAAGGCTTAACCGTCTTAATATTATTCAAGGGTTTTGTTAGTATTTAAAGTCTCAATATACATGGTTAGCATACATTGTTATGCACAGGTTATATATATATATATCACGTATATTATTCATGATCTAGTTATGAGCTTTTCTTACATGGGTTCCCTCAAGCCATGAAGGAAACCACTAGGTCTAACCTAAGTAGTATGCATGAGTTTTTAATCTAAAATATAAATTATTTATACTCTAAATTAAACTATTCTTGGTAATTCTCTCTCCAGCTTGCAAATCCTTGCAATGGGCCCACATTTATTACAATTGCTTTACAAAGATCACCATGGGCTCTAGGGCAGTCTCCTTGGCCCACCATTCTACATTGCACCTCTTGTTGACATATTTCCTATATAATCTAATTACATTTATTTCCTAAAAGAAGATCTCAATTTACATTTGAGGGAAATAAGGTGAGAAGAGAATTAAAACAAGAAATGTAGAGAGAGGCAGGACTCGCACGCCTTATTTACCAAAAAATAATTTATAATCCATTATAAAAAATAATTCACAACCCATTATACATGAAACAATCATATTGTCTAAGCTTATAACTAGACCATCATTCCATTTATATATTTTCCTATAATGCAAGCTAAGAAAAGCAATTTAAAGATCAATAATTCATGTATGCTATTTCGGCCCATAACAATAAACTTTTAAATATTATTATAATTATTTCAACTCTTGAAATATTATATATTATGTGTAGATTTAATTTCCCTTAAAAATGGATCATATTAATCTTTTTAACATATTTATGAATTCATGAGATAAAGATCTAAAATTTAAGAACTAAAATAAAAATCCTAAACCATTTAGAACTCTTTCACAATTACACCATCGATATGAATGTGGTCGTAGTAAAATGTCTGAAATCATACTCACACGACTTTTGCATGAACCAAAACTTTTATGAAAGTAAAATACTATATCCATGTACAATTTTAGACATTCATTTGACTTCCACGACTCCAAAACTTATGACTTTCACAAGCACCAAAATCGCAGTCACAAGATGTTCTGAAAAATAGCTTACGTGCGTGTATCTCACATATTTTCTATTTTTTCAATCCAAAGAAATCTAAAAAAATATTTAAAATTTTAGGACATCTAAAACTATAATTCTGTAAATTTTGGTTAATTTTAAAAAATCGTTACTATTTTAAACAGATTTTACAATATAATCCTAGTGCAACTCATTACATAACTTATATATGATCACTATGTTTCTAGTTTCCTAAAATTCTAGAAAACTATTCAAAATCTTTTAAAGATCTAAAAACTTAAATCTGAAAATTTTTGTGAATTTCAAAAATCATTTGATTGCAGAAAAAAGATTTGGAATACAATCCTAATATGAATCGAATTTCAGATTTTCCGCTGCATTTGTACATGTCACATATGCCATACGTGAACGATTTGTTTTCAGATCCAAAAAATTCTAAAAAAATATTTAATATTTTCTCAAGATCTCAAATATTATATTTGAAAATTTTGGTGAATTTTAAAAATCATTTGGTTATTGAAAATGGATTTAGAATACATATCTAATATAAAAAAAAAATAAAAATAAAAAAAGACAGCAGAGTTTACATCAACTTTCAATTCGTTTTAGTTTTGGATCTATACTGAATTTCTTATGTAATTAAAAATCCTAAAACTTATATCAAGATCTTATTATTCATCCTATAAACGTACAAATTCATTTAACATATTCAACTATGGCAGATTATCTCATAATTCCATGGTGGCCGAAACACATAAATGCATGTTATTGAATGATTTGTGTGGTAACTAGGCTCTGATACTACTTGTTAAGATCTATCCTAGGACTAACATATTATGACAATTGAATTAAATTATCCTAAGATCCCAAGGATCATGTTATCATGTGAATCATTCATTAATATAAAGGGAGTTTAGCAAAACTTACATGGAAATTTGCGGAATTCCCTTGTTCTTTTTCTTTTCTTTGTTACCGGGTTGTAGCAAACCACAATAATCTTTCATAGGATCACCTCCAATGTTGATCTATATAGAGGATGCTCGCTTTGAACTTTCAATGGGCAGCAAACAAGTGTTGATCGACTCTATTTGCTATGTGGAAGTCGACAGCAAGGAAGGTAAAGGAGGAAAAGGCTGCAACTTGGCTTCCTTGTGGGAAGCGGCTGCTCAAGTGACTCTCACTTGTGTTCTAACGATGGAATCACCTCTTCCACATTTTTTTATCTTGTATTGCCTACCACTTAATGTCCCTTATATATGTGACTGGCCCAAACTTTAACCTAAATTAATTAGGTTTAAGTTTAGTGCGGGTTGGGCCTGTTTAATCTTATTAAGGAAGCCCAGCGCATAACTTAATCCAGAGCCTAACACTTAAGCCCAAATAAATCTTATGCATTAACCGATTTAAATTTCTCCTTCTTTCTTTTCAAGAGGAACCAACTCATCTCATCAATACACCCAGTGACATCTTATGTCATTTAAACTTGTTCGTTTTACCTAAGCTTGCATTTCTCTTTATGTGTGTGACCCATTGAGCTTCCAACCCACCAAGGCAGCACATATTTGATTTAAATATCTTTTAAATCATAAATTTATATTTAATAAATTTAACATATGTATAGATCATGAGCGATATCAAGTAGTGCATCATGACCCCCAAGGTGTTGAAATGTTAAATATGGTTTGACCATAATACCCTTCCATATACGGTTATTGTGCAATTCTTCCTTTCACCATCACATTCAAACTCTCCATTGATGTGACCCTTTGTGTCCATGGTTTAATGATTGTAAAATCCTTGAATGATTAGAATCACTATAATAATCGAGCCACATGAGTCATACTCATGTTAGGACTATAATCCAGCCAAAGATTACTTTTCGAGTTTCTGACACAATAAAATTCCTACTTTATTCAGGATCGGTGAATCCTTTATTGACCACTCAATTTCTTTCAAGTGTTATCATTATACCCAATCTCTTATCTATGGATACTTTATACTTACGAAGTATTGAGCCTTTGAGTCAAAGTATAACTTATACATTTAAGGTATCATTGATGATCTCAAGTCTAAGAATAATGCACAACCAAGATGATGTGAGTTTTTCATGACAAAGACAAATACCTCACTGTCGAGTCTCCAATGTACTTGTTTCTAAAACAAGCATCCACATGTTAACTATGAACATCATCATGGTCACAACTATAAGAACTACTGCTTGACCTAGTCAAGCAATATAACATGTGCCAATCTATCCGCATCGATGATGTCTCATCTCATCAATTTTATGACTTTGCAGCTACCATCTCAACTATCCATGAGCCAAGTATCTGTAACCAAGCCAAAGCCAACCCCCAATGGCAGGAAGCTATGTAATATGAACTACAGGCTTTAGAGAAAAATGAGACATGGGAGTTAGTTCACGACAGACTCATAAATGATCAATAACCTCCAAGTGGGTTTACAAGCTGAAGTATAAGTCGGACGGTTCAATTGATCGGTATAAAGCCCGTCTTATAGCCAAAGGGTTCAACCGAGTGGAAAGGATTGACTACATAGAGAGTTTTTCCCCTGTAGCTAAGTTGGTGATCGTTCGTCTCTTCCTCGTTATTATAGTAGCTCACTCTTAGCCGATCCATCAACTTGACATTAATAATGCCTACTTACATGGGCACATTGATGAAGAGCTACACATGTTACCTCCTCTGGGGGACACTAAAACATCTTCTAATCAGATATGCAAATTGAAAAAGTCACTGTATGGCTTGAAATAAGCAGGGTGACAATGGAACAAGGAACTCACCTCCAAACTAATGTCTTTCAGCTTCAAACAGTCCCCCTATGACCACTGCATATTCACAAAAGCCGACAGAGACAATCTTTAAGTTCCCATTGTCTATGTTGATGACATCCTTCTCACAGGAATTAATAAAGCCGATCTACTTCACACGAAGAAATTATTAGATGACACCTTCACAATCAAAGATAAAGGATACTCCAAATTCTTCCTTGGGGCATCGAAATTGCCTGCTCCCCCTTCAGCATGTACATCAGTAAAAGGAAATACATATTAGATATCCTTAAAGAAATATGCCTTACGACTGCCAAAGCTAGTCTAATTCCCCTACTGAGAGGCCTTAAGCTTTCAACCACTGAAGGAACACTCCTACCTGACCCAAAACGATACCGCAGGCTCGTTGGCAGACTCCTCTACCTCAACCTTACCCGGCCAGACATCAGTTTTGTTGTCCATCAATTAAGTCAGTTTTTGTAGTCTCCCCGAGAACCCTATTGGGATGCAACAGTTCAAGTTCTCAAATTTCTCCATGGGAACCCATCTCGCGACATCTTCTTCTCGACTTGTAATAAACTGACTCTTTCTGCCTATTATGATACTGATTGGGCAACTTGCATAGATACTCAGCAAGTTTGTTGTCGACTTTTGTATTTTCTTAGGTAATGCCCTCATCTCTTGGAAGTGAAAGAAACATGCCAAGTAAGTTGTTCCTCTACTGAAGATGAGTACAAAAGTATGACAACACAATTTGCGAACTTCAATGGATATCCTACCTGCTCAAAGAATTTCAAGTATAAGTACATACTCTAGTTCCCCTATTCTGTGATAACAAAGCTGCCTTGCACATTTCAGCAAATCCAGTATTTCATGAAAGAATTAAGCATTTAGACATAGACTGTCATCTAGTCCACGACCAACTCAACAAAGGCTTTATTTGCCCTTTGCATCTATCCAGTTCTGAGCAACTCGCAGATATCTTTACCAATTATCTTTCCACATAACTATTTTTCTCATTTATATGCAAGCTGGGTTAGTTGATCATCACCTCCAGCTTGAGGGGGATGTTAAAATCCTCAGAAAAAGACAAAGATTGAATCCCAATAAAAAACAACTAGCCCAATAAATTTTATTTTTATCTCTTTTCATGTATACACTGAGTCCTAATTAAGGACAAATAACTTAAAAATTTTATATATAACTATGCCATGCCTCACACATTTATAAATCAATGAGAAAAATTTATTCTTTTTCAATTGAGTCTTAAACGTTACTGATTTTAAGATTTATCTCTCCCTTTTATATTTCTTATCACTCAAAGATTACTGATTTTATGTGTCTCTTATATATTTTTCTATTTCTCATTACCCAAAGATTCTTGATTTTATTTACCTAAGGGTCATCTTGTAGCACCCTCTACCCGAACCTAGAGCTGGCAATTTTTGACACGACCCGTTTACACGACACGACACGACACGTAGTTAAGCGGGTTTGGGTTTACATTAAATGGGTTTGGGTCATAAACGGGTCAACCCGTTTATGACACGATAAAAAT
>CAOGCB010372121.1:0-11017 GCA_948266635.1 Cnidoscolus chayamansa | reverse complement strand
CACTAGAAAAGAATTATTGGCGTCTGATAAAATCAGTTGAATTGACCCAAGATAAAACATTAGAAGTTGTATCTTTTATTAACTGATTTTCTAAGCAGGGTAAAGTTTGTTGTTTGACAGATACAATCAAATCCACAAAATTTCATTCTTCTGTCTTTATTATACCTCTTGATGCTATCTGAGTGAAATGACGGTATTAGCATTTAAGATCTTTCCTTTCTTGCAGTTGTCCATGGTCAATAGATTGACTATTCAGTTTCAGTCTCTCTCTGATCTTCCTTTTCCTTGTTAACTGCATATTCCTTTTATTCTCTTAGAGATATCTAACTTTTGTAATATTTAGAAGCTTTATTTAAAAGATGCTTTTCTATTGTTCTCCTTATTACTCTTTGCACATGTTTAATTACCACAGGTTGGTACCAGTTCTTTTGGAGCATCAGCTCATTACACTCATCGCTTTTCATCAGTGTCTCATGGTCGTATTGGAGGCAGTTTTGGCAGGTAAATGCTCAAAATTGTACAGATAAAATTCTGTGGTTTTAACTAATATGTGTGGCATATTATCTTAATTCAAATTATTAGTTTGCCGCATCCTCATTTGTTTTTTTCTGTAAATACACTTAGTAATTTGATGTCTGTCATGATGGATTATGAATTAACTATGAACTTTCAATGTTATAAACAATGATAAAAAATGGTTATAAAAGAAGTTACTCTTGTAAATAGCTGTAACTTGATAAAGCTTGCATGGCAACATATTTAAATGAAATGGGGAAGGAATAATTTCCATGGTTTGTTCATCAGCATCCGATATTAAATATTAACATAAGAAACTGATAGAAATGCTTTGCCTTCAGTATTTGTCTTCAGCTTGTTTAATTCTCATACGTATGTATCTTTTTGCTATAAGTTCATGTAAATGACTTTATGCCAAATTGCCTCAGTGCTTTGAAAGGATGGTCTTGTATACATTAGAAAGTAAAAGAATAAGTGTTTCAGCAATTGTGCACTCTGTGCTGAACACTATATCATGAAAGCAATAGTTATTCTCATCAAGAGAAGTTTGGGAGGAATGGTGCCTTGTAGTTTGCATGGAGAAATTTTACGGAAAAATTCCAATCAAGAATGCCTCAGTTATCTCTTATAATTTTAGATATTGTTGTTGCAGCACTGATCTGGAGATTGAAGTTGGTGGCGGAAGAAAAATATCCGACTTCAGTACTGTCAGAACAATGTATACCATTGGAATTCAGGTATCAGGAATGAAAGGGAAGATCATGCTTCTATGATATGTGTGCAGATCATGGTTCTATGATATGTGTCTAGTCTGTTTAATCTGTTAAGGGACAGGTGGTTCTTCTTTGTGACTTCTGATTTGGGCTTTTAGAGAAGTGTCTTCACGTATTATTTAGTATTATAGAGGGCATTATGCTATTAATCATATAGTGCTTTTTGTTGCTTAGTTAAAAAATGGAAGTTGTGATATTGGATTCTTAGTTCTTTTTTTTAACTGTTAAAATAAAATAAAAATATGCTATGCTAATTTAAAGTTTTGTTTTTTTAAGTATTTTGCATGATTGTTAAAGCAGTTGTTTCAACTGGTAAAATATTATCCATTTAAAAATATGTGCCCGGTACTGTGTGGTATCATTTCTTTATAAATGCCTTCTTATGTTCTACTTAGAGGAATATAAGAAATACCAGAGCATGAATGCGAAGGAACCTTTTATTTAAATATTTCTGACTAAAGGCATCTTATTCGTAAATAGCACTTGTTTTTTATGACACCATTGACACCAAACAGGTCAGAGGCAACTTTTGGTGAAATAGATTTAACTTTCAAAGTTTAACAGAATGTTTATTGAAGAAAGTCAGTGCTTGAAGTATACAAGGGCCCAAATTGAATCCATAACAGAAATTGCTGAAACTGATTCCAAGACAACTTTTTGCAATTGCCATTCATAAAATGTCCATATGATTCATAAAATAGGTAAATCATTTGTTGCTTTATCAACCTTCTCTAGCATTGAACAAATTAATAACCAGCTTAGGCATAATCCAAGAAAGTTGAGTAGTTAGGTTTTATTCTTTCATTTGACTTCCAGATTGTTACTGTTTTTATACATATATGAAAATCTTACTATTTATTTTTATTGCAGGGTATTTTTTGGAAATTTGAATTTCATCGTGGTAGGCAAAAATTTATTATTCCTGTGAGCAAATCTTGTCCTTTCACTTGAACTTGTCATATGGTATTTGCTCAAGATTTTTATTCACAGCGTGTGCTTTGTCTGCAATAGCAATCCTAGATAGAAATTCTTGCTTGGTAAAACTTCTACAGCTTGTAGCTTATTTTGTTGATCAAACACAGAAATACAGAAGAAACTTTGAAATGGAAAAGCTTAGAAGTCATCCACGTCAATATGACAAGTTAAGCATGGGGGTTGCTTTAGTTAACCGATTACTTCAATTTGATGGATGGCTCTGCTCCTTCCTACAGTGGAAGGCTCTCAACCAGAATATCTAGAAAATATGTGGCTAGAAAATAATTAGTAAATAGAACATTGACAATAAAATCACTGTCAACCATTTTTTGGACAATTTTTGATAGTCCAATATTTGAGGTAGGCTTTTTTGTTATATATATATGCTATGGAGATGTTTTTAAGAATAATAAATGTAGAGTTTTTCAGTGTTTCAGTTTGTGAATTTGCAGGAGATTTGTATTTAAAAATTCAATTCAGATTGTTTGGATGGGAATATGGAGTAGACATGTATTATACATATCCATACTCATAATATATTCCAATTAGACATTTGAAGCGTTGAGGATGTTATCAAACTACAAATTTCTCTCCTATTCTTACCCTGCTGTTCAAATTTCTCTCCTATTCTTGCCCTGCTGTTCTTGCAGAACTATAGGTTTTTGATGTCATCAAATCAAGAAAAATTTTGATGTAGAAAACTTGATTGCCAACATTGGACATGACAGAATTTGACTTATGAATAATTTTCACTCCAATTGAATGTATTCATGTTTTCTCCTCCCTCTTCTGAAAATTTTGAGCCCTGGCCATTTTTCTTTTTTAGAAGAAGATGAGATACAACTAATTATCTTACTGTCCCTTTATTCCTTTCCAATTTTTCTCTTGCTGATGAATTGTTATTTGCAGATATTGCTTTCCAGGCATTTGAATTTTACTCTTGCAACTGGAGCTTTCCTAATTCCTACATCACTTTACTTTTTACTCAAGGTTATTACTGATACTGCATTCTTATTGTTCACTTGTAACTTAGGGAACTTAGCTGTCTGATTGGTGTTTTAGTTTGTTCCATTTTGAAGAATGCTAATACTGGTTATTACAAGGGTATCAACTGAATGGATATGATTATGTTTGTCTGTGTTGTTGTTAACTGTATGTCGCTTTGGTATGCTTGCAGAAATTTGTTGTCAAACCTTATTACCTTCAAAGGGAAAAGAAGGCGGCATTAGAGAATAAAGAGAAAACCTCTGCCCAGGTATTGATTACCTATATGCCCAAAAAGTTTTTGGTTTATTTTTGTTCTGTTGCAAGATAAAATATGCGATAGCCAGCCATTTCATTTATTAATATTAGGAATGTGAGTATTATTTAATTTTGTTAGAGAAGTCTAATCAAATACGGTGCAATAGCTGGGCAGGATTTCCAATCTTCAGCAGAACTGGGCATTTTAAGTTCAAATATTTTGGCAGTTTCATGAAACTAGGAAGTGTTCTTGCATAAAATTATTAACCCTTGTTCAATTCAATACTGACAAAATGCATCTGAATCCTTGCATAGGTTCGAGAGGCAAGGAGAGCAGCAGAAAATGCTCAACAGTTATTACAAAATGTGGCTAGTAGGAAAAGAAATAGGCAAGTAGAAACAAATGGACTAGTTATTACTAAGGCATTATACGGAAGTCGCAAGATTTTGAAGAGAGGGGAAGGATTAACAGCAGTAAATGATGAATTAGCTTCTGAAGTCATTGATGTTACAGTACCCCTAAATTTCCTGGTTAATGATTCTGGACAATTGAAGGTATGTTTCTTTCAGTTCGTATTTTCTTCTTGTGAATCTGAATTATGAATTCAGTCAATCCTGATCTAATCTGAATCTGCTATACTCGGTTTAGTGCTATATCTCTAGAAGGGGTCTAATTTTGATGAAGCCTTCTTCAAGTCAAAGTTTCAAAATGTCTTTTCTTTTTGTTGGTGTGCAATATGGCTTATTTTAGTTGATGTAATTGGCAATGAAATTCTATCAAAATTTAACATGCTGACACTGACATTGTTGAAATAAAATTAGAGACGAGTGATTTTATTGATGCAAATTGAAATTATTAATTCATTGAAGTTCAATAAGCATATTTGACGAAAAAATCCATATTTGGGATTTGATTCCACATGTTACTTTGAATAATGACCCAATCAAAACATTTATTCGAATTTTGGCTTTGAACACGTTGTTGCAGCTTCATGAGGGTGTAAAGAAGTCGGGAATTATGGGCTTCTGTGATCCTTGTCCCGGAGAACCAAAGCAATTATACGTGGAGTACACTTGTGGTGGTCAAATATATGAGGTACTAGGACTCTCTTTTCATTCCCTTTGTGGTTATAAAAGCCATTGATTAATAGCTTTTTCATCCCCTTTGTGTTTATAAAGCCTTTGATTAATAGCTTTCTTCTTCTTTAATTGTCCATTTTGAAACAGGTGGCGGTGGATGATTATGCAGAGTTGTGGATACCCCAAGAATCCCATAAAGTCTGAATACTATTTTCTTTAATTTAGGACACTAGTTAGTTACCTCTTGCAAAAATTTTTTGGCATGCCTCTTGGGGTAACCACTACATGGATAACACCTATGTCCTTCATTTGTTTGGAATTACTTGTCGAATAAAGGACATTAATGTGACATCATTTATTTTTCTTCTGGTGTAACGTTTCCTAATAAAGTTTATTTTCTTAATCTTGTTTTTATTATAGCATCTCTCTCATTTTGTCTCCATGAATTTATGTTGATCCAGCTGCATTTACCCTTTGTTGGTTGTGGTATGGAGTTTATATATATATATATATATATATATATATATATAAATTTTCCAACTGAAGCTAGAAGTTAGAATTACAGTCTTGAAGCAGATTCTGGTAATAATGGTTGTTAAATTTAAAGGTCATTAGTGTGATCCCAAGTCTTTGACCTTAGCTGTGTGGCTAATGGTTTGATAATTTCATCAAGGGTGAATTAAATTTAGGGTCTACATTTTTTTTTTTTTGAAAGAGGGGTCTACATTTTTAAAAGTTATATATTATCGAATTAAATTAAAAGATGAATTAAATTAAATAAAAATGAAGAACCGCATTGAATCGCGATTATAATTATTAAGTAGACCACACTCCAATACAAATGCAGGCAACCTTAAACCAGCTTCGGTGCTCATGTATATCGATGCACGGCCTGTGATGCTGGTGCTCTACCGTTTTTAGCACAAGAAGCAACGTTTCTCTGCCGTTTTGATCAGAAGGAATCTTTTCCCTGTCCGGACTGGAAGCTTATTTTCTATAATTCCACGTAGCTAGTAATTTAGTAACTATATTCAAAGAAATAATCGATTCAATAAACCAACGGTTAATTTGGGAGTTTGATCTTACAATTAGGGCAGATGGCGGGTGCGGTCTCCTCCTGTATCTTCTGTCAGATTGCCCACAATTCCACTTCTACTACTCTTCTTCACTCTGTCCGTCTCCTCTCTCTCTCTCTCGCTCTAACCTCTTTTTGTTTGCTTGGAAAATTCATTGCAAGTAGCGGAGTTTTCTCCGCTGATTCAACTAGTTCCTTTCTTTTCTCAGCAACCAATGCGCTAATTGGCTCCCTAACTAAATTATTTGGATTCCGCAGGATGACAAGGTTGTTGCATTTCGAGATATCAAACCTGCTGCTTTCAGGTTTGTCTAGTTAGTAATTACTGCGTTCTTTTTTTTTAATCATGGATTAGGTAAGATCGAGCCAGATAGATCGGAAGTTGATGATCTATCGGAACTGACAGGACTATAATTCACAATCTAAGCGAACTGAGAGTCTTTGCTTGAAATTTTAATAATGGATGATAATTCAATTTTCATTGGTAACTTGTTGGTTGATATTCGTAGCATTGGCGTAGTTGTGTATGTAGGTCTTTGGCAGAAATCACATTGACCGTATGGCATATAGAGAGTAAAAGCAATCTTAGATGGCGCTTGTTTGTTTTATTAGTTCACTATGTAATAGCTTAAATCTGCAAGTACCCATTGTGGCCACTGGTTTAAATTTATGTCATTGATATTTAAACATCTCCACTGCAACCCCATACACCTGCATTGGACGCATAATGGACGCCAACATTGAATAGGTACATGGATGTGATATTTCAAATGCAGGGAAAATTCCAAAAGAATTTGACGTGCACTTTTAGACATGGATAGCTACCCAACACCTGTAATGAAGTGGAAGCAACATAGGTTTACATTACTAATTTGTCTTATCACCTATTCTCAATCATTTCCTAAAACTTTACTTTGCATTGGTCAACCATGTGCAAGGCATTACTTGGTGATTCCTGTGGAGCACATTTCAACTGTCAGGAATCTACAGAGGAGAGAAGAAGATTATAATCTGGGTAAAGAAATATTGAACACATTAGTTCATCTGTTTCCACGTTTGAACTGGTGAGAGGTTTATTCTGTTGTTATAGCTAATAATTCATTCTGCCATCTTTTATAGTAAACCACATGTTAAGTGTGGGGCAAATGCTATTACGCCGAGATGCTCCTCAATTGAAACAGTACAGGTATCTTTTCTTGTGCACAAGGGCATCTTTAGAACATTTCATACTACTTCTAATTGAAATGAGCCCTTTTGGGCCATCCAGAATTGAAGTATATGCAACTAGGGCCAGCCGCTGTCTGGTTAAGTCCATCTCTGTTATGTTTTGATCAAGCTCAATGATCTGATCTTTTAAAAAGATTTAAGGAAAAAATTGGTTTTAGCCCAAAATTAGACCAGATCAGCAGGTCAAGTTTAATCCAATTTTGATCAGTTTGGGTTTGACCAGTTCCGTTCCAGTTTGGACCAGTATAGTTTGTGGCCCCTCTATACGGAATAGTAATTGGAGTTGCAGTAAGAAGGAAAGCACTTGCATAAGTTTGAGATAGATAATCTTTTTATGCATGTAAATGGTTTTAGGTTTGAGGGATCTCTTAAAAAATCATACCAGGTCTAGGATAAAATATTGTTGTTTGTTTCTAATGCTCACTTCATTTATTATTAATTTTTCCCTCTTTCCAATGGTTTTTTTCAACTAATTCTGTATAGTTGATCATAATAAAAAAGGAATACTTTGAATGCTGAAATTTTCTGCTTAAGCAGGTGCGTTGGACATGCATATGTTTTTTAGTTTGTACTGCTAAGCATTGGAAGCTCATGTTCTTATGCATTTTCAGCATATGTATGTTTTCATGATCCAATGCTAAAAGATGATCTTTAGGTGTCCTTGTGAACCTTCTATACACATACATACAAGAAATAAATTGCATGAGCTCCAAGCAACTGAACTTTTTTTCCCATTTTTTTGGACCTGGGTAAGGGGGTGAAGCAATAAAAAAAAAGTATAATGTTGCATAATTCAGACAAAAATAGACCAAGTGTGCTATGAGCTGTCTACAGCTTTACTTGTTTCTTCAGCCCTTTTGTGGGCAAATTGTTCCTAACAGCAAGTTTAATCATAATATTTATCCTGCGCATTTGACAGATTTGGCTTTCATCAGCCGCCATTAAACAGTGTCAACCATCTACACCTCCATTGTCTGGCATTACCCTTCAAACCAAGGTAAGCTATCTGGTTCTTGATGTGTCATAAGCTTAAACAATTCTTTTTATTTTCATACATTACAATTGGGAAGATTTTGATTCATAAAGAGCTTCAACAGTTGGAAACATATAAAATACCTGTCTTTGGGACCACTTGGGTTTATTGAAGCTGAGAAATTGCTGGAGAAGATAAAGCCCACATGAATAATTACTACTGAGGTGTGATTGTGTCGTATTTGCTTTGCTTTATTCAGTTAAATGTAATTAATATTGTTGGTTTCATACTATTGATTTTTGTCAAACAGAGCTAATTTCTTTCCTTTTCCACATAAATTTCAAAAATTCTTTAATATGCACATTTTATCTGATTCTGTCTTTTTGCCCGTACTGGTGAATGATTTTTCTCCTGCTGTGTGTGAATCACATATGCAGGTGTTGATCTAATAACATCGTAATTTTCTCTCTTCACTTGTAATCCTTCTTCAGGTAATACTTGATGCAATTAAATCTTTATGGTCCACATAATGAATGCTAAAAGCCGTTGCTAAGAAAGGCTCAACCAGTCTTTTAAATAGTTAATCATACACCATAAGCTTTTTTAAAAACTGAATTTTCTTCCTTCTGGGTTGGTGTAATACAGCATAGCAAGGCCCCTTGCGAGTTTCCTGTGTGTGCCCCGTTGTTCATGATTGCTGGGCTCTCCTTGTGTCTTAGCATTAGGGTGGGAGCCATATAGCCCGCATTGATGCTCTATGATTTTGGTTAAAAACTGTCCTGAATTTCCAGTTTAACTACTGTGTCACCTTCTTGCATGTGGCTTTGAAAGATTCTATTTGTCCACAATAACAACATGACGAAGAAAATCTGGTTTCTCACTGCTGGAATTTTATCTTGGTTCCCCCCTCCCCCCTTTGAAACATCAACTATTTCTTATCAACAAAATAAAAGATTTTTTGCTGTCATCTAAAGCTGACATTTATCGATTGGATCTGTCACACCATTCTTTCTCTGTCACTATATTATGGCATCGACTAAATACCATTATCAGCTACAAAAGTTGAAGTTGGAGTTCTCAATAGCATTTGCATATACATTTCGTAAGGACTTTTGGCGCCCTTCTAATGCCTAATGATCAGAACTTGGACAAGTACTTTGTGGCTATTATGAAGGCCTAAGTCCTGCCCCCAGCCACCTTTCTTCCATTTCTATTTGGTGCGCAGCAAAATTTCGACCTAGGAGTTATTGCCTGCTGCAGTTCACCATGCTATATACTGATTGTCAAATGAGCCAAATGCTTTAGCGGTGGACTTAACCTTTTGATGGATTTATCTATTCTGATATCTTTATCCACCACTAAAACTTTGGTTTTTTTGTACATGTATGATGTTGCAATGTTATCCTGCTTTCACTATTTAGACTGACATATATCTGAAGGTTTATTCCAAAATATTTGGAAAGAAACTCATTCAGCTCAAGTTAAATGCAATATTTGGTCATGAATAGTGAAATATGCGTGTATGATGGGTAGCGTATGTGTTGTTCAATGGCAGCTAATTTAGGAAGAGGGAGAGAGCCTAAAAATGCCAGCAGCTTAACTTGCTTCATTGGAGTCATTTGCAGAATTGGACAAGTCTTTCGAAATAGTTACCCGCCCAAGTTAGTATTATGTATGATCAAATCGAGGTCAATCATAATGCCTTCCTGATCTATTCTGATTATACTGACAGATATTTATGAATATTGATGTGAATAACTTGCATCATCTCTATGAAGTAGTTATAAATGCCAGTATGGCGAACCTTCAGAACCAACATAATACAACCTGATCATATGCATCATGTGCATTGAGATTGAAGACAGCCTGCAAACCCTTTTAGGTGTTACTGTTCATAGCTTGATATTGTTGCCATCATCTCTGATACCGTAACTTTCTATGAGTTAGTACTCATAAGGGCGAAGTGGTCCACTGCTGGGTTGTGCAGTGCAGTACATGGAGCAGGGGTAGCCAACTAAAGGTGGAGTAAATAAGATAAGACTTGAGTGCTCACACGTGCATGCATACATTGATGACTTATTTATTGCGACTCTCTTTGTTGCTTTGATCTAGTTCAGGACCTTTAAGAGATATACTGAGTTTTCCTTTATACCCAATCACGTTTCCTTCTTATCACGGAAGCATGTATATCGGTAAAGTGATCTGGTGCCTCTTGATTTTATCATAAATTCCTTTAAAATAGAGTTTCTCAACGCTGCTAGACTCCAGAAGTTAGAGAACTGTAAACCTTTTTTTAGATTTTAAGATAGGGATGGGGATAGAGCACTGAGCGTGGGGGGATTAAGATTTTGTGGAAGTAAATGTAAAATTCCGCAGAGAAAAAAAAAATCAGATTTGTGGAAGACATGCTTTTCAGTGAATGATTAATTAAAAGTTTGAAAGTATTAGTAGATTTGACTTGAGAAACTTGTCCACACAATTATTGATTGGTATTGGAAGCAATATCCCTGTTTTAAATCCTTGAATCATGGCCATCGAGTCTAATTTAGTCTACCAGGCAGAATGTGACAAAATCTGCTACTTGAATGAGTTTACCAAAGTATTAGGTAAACACTTATTTGGAGAGAAACATAAATAACAAATCCCTAATAAATTAATGCTAAAACTGTATGTTTATTGCTCTCTATTGGCCAACGGGAAAAGCACGTAGGCATACAGTGTTCGCAATTGTGCACAAAAAAAGATGAACATAAACATCAGTACCATAAACTAATGGGAAACAGAACAATTATTAGTGGAGGTGAAAAAAACATTATTATATGAGATATTTTTATTGTTTGGTAAGTATGTGTAGCTGGCTCTTACCAGGCATATCTTTTCTTCCTTAAAGTATGGCAGCCATGAAATGCATGAAATTGTGAAGCATGGTTGATGTGTAAGACGTCGTTTTCAAGTATGGTTTATATATGGGTGTCTTGTGGGTTCACAGGCACAGCTGTATAGTATGTGTTTCAAGGAATTATAATGACTTCTCTTATGAAAAAGCGATTAGTACTTGTTTGTTTGGTTGAACATCTATGCTTCTTTATGTCCTTCCCGTGATAACTCTTTTTATTCATCAATGCCAGAAAAAGCGTGTGACTCTGATGTTTGCTC
>CAOGCB010372050.1:0-12543 GCA_948266635.1 Cnidoscolus chayamansa | reverse complement strand
TATCCCCATGAAAAGATGGTTTTTTGTGATACCATTAAAAATATTTACTTCATCTGGCTTTCGGGCATTAAATTCATTGAAGATCTGCAGTTTAAACAATTAGCTCTTTGTCATCCTTACATGAAGTGCAATAAAATTTTGACGACTAATATGTTTTATATTTTTTATTTGTCTTAGTTACATATATCCTCAATCCATTAGGCTGAGATTAAATTTTATTCGCAATTAGATCAGTCCACTAAGAAGTAAAAGGCTCCTAGCGAGGATCTGCTTCATACATAAATTTTGAATCATCAACATCACATAAAGAAGAGTGTCGAATCACTCATCCCAATGTTCATTGATAATATGTTTCATATTATCATTTAAGGACTAAAATGCAATAAAATTGAAAAATCTTAAGGAGTAAAGTTTTATATTAAGACATAGGGACCAAAGTACAATGACAAATCAAGGGCTAAATTGGACAGATATTACTAAATCACAAGTACTAAAATATATATTATGGAAAACCTCTAGGTTTTTTAGTAATTATGAGGAATTAAAAGTACACCTTATTATATGCCTTCAACTCCATATTCAATATGTTTTTTTATTACAATTCGTGGTTGTACATTATTCAATTTATAACAAAAAAAATTAAAACAAACCTACTAAATTTAGTTATTTCAATAAAAATCAATTTGTTTATTTGATAATAAATTTAGCTTTTGTCTTTTTCTCTTTAAGTTAGCTTCCACATGATATTTGAAATAACTTAATTTCTTTAATTAATTTACATCATAATATAATTTAGACAATTTTTTATTAAAATAAAGCTTAAATTATAAAGAAATTTATTTTTTTAGTATTAATTTACAAATTATATTTTTTAAATTCATTGAGTTAAACTGAATAATTTAACCAAATACTCTAATTTATTAATAACCATTTTTTTCATCCAATTCAGTTTAATTAATATTTTAGAAATTTCAAAGAATTTAGTTTAGTTGGAAATTTGGTTCAATTGACAAACTTCTCACCACTAAATCAAATAATTAAAATCTAAACTATTATAAAATAAGTTTTAAGTAGAAGGTGTAATGTATTGTCATATATATGTAAACTATAGTTATAAATTAAGAACAACGATTTAAGAATTATTATATTTATCCCCACTGCATTATTATAAAATAGCATTTTATTTACCTTTTAACAATAGATAAAAATCGATGCTAAAATTATAATCTCATTCAATATAAAATATTATTTATTTAAATATATCAAATTTTTTACATTAATTTAAATTATTGTTTTAATAATATTAAAATAATAATTTCACATTTACTATTAAAATATTAGTATTGAAATCCTAAAATGTAAAGTGTCACATATGCTATATTTGGGAGTTGTCATCTCATTGCATATATAGAAAGAGAGAAAAAATAATCCAAAAGTAAGAGAAATACCTGGCAAAGCACAAATGCATTGAAAATGAGGGTATTCTTCACTTTGGTTGCATGCTCAGCATTCTCATTCTTCAAACCTAATAAACTCTTTCCTTGGAAATTAAGGACAAGCAACACACTCACCTGATATGCCGCCTGAATTTTCAAAGCCACATATTGTTAAACTTCTCAAAACACAATTATTATATACAAAAAGTTGGCATTTGATATTACCTGTATCAGGAGGTTCCTCCACATTATATTTGTTATTAGAGGTTCCCTACACAAATAAATACAATATAATAGCAATTCAGAAAAAGGTAAAAGACAAAATGGATTCACAGGGATAATTTTTTTTTTTTTATTTCATTTTTGTGGATTGGTAATATTAAATTTACATTTGTATTTTGAAAAGAAACCATCAAACATTACCTGCGACCAACTGGGGGCCGATGCATTAAATGATCAGTAGGTGGCTCAGTGGCCAATGCCAATGCTCCAAGTGTATCCATGATAAGGTTAACCCAGAGAAGCTGTATAGCAAGAAAGAGAACAATTACTCGAATATGGAAAATTTCCCATTTGCTGTGAAAGAGACATAGTCCACATACCTGCACAGCATTCAATGGGACATCACCAGATGAAATTGCAGCTACAACATTTATGATGAGAGCTGCAACATTAACTGTAAGCTGAAACTGTATAAATTTTTGTATATTTGCATACACAGATCTTCCCCATCGAACAACCTACATACAATACATAATATTTGAGATACTATATATTTCAAATAAGAAAAGTAAAGTTGATGAAAATAACTAACCTTCACAACAGAAGCGAAGTTATCATCAAGGATAATGATATCTGAGTTTTCCTTTGCAACTTCTGTTCCTTGAATGCCCATTGAAAGTCCAATATCAGCCTGAACATATAATTATGTTTTTTCAAACCAAAATAGTCTCCAATTTACACATTTGAAGGATAAGAAGAGAAGAAACCTCATGCAATGCAGGAGCATCATTTGTGCCATCTCCAGTTACAGCAACAACATGTCCCCTCTTTTTCAATGCTTGCACAAGTAGAAGTTTGTCATTTGGTGCAGATCGTCCCATTACCTGCTCATTACATTGTCAAAATGTAACCTAATAGAAACTACATAATTTACAGAAAAGCATAGACTGAGTACTGAGTCTATACCAATATCTTCTCAGCAACTTTTTCCCTTTCTTCAGCTGAGTACTCTCGAAATACTTTTCCTTCAATAATAATAGGCTCCACAGCATCTTCTTTTGAACCTAATATCCCACATTCTAAAGCAATTGCTCTAGCAGTCTGAGGATTATCACCAGTCACCATACGCACCTATGAAAACATGAAGATTCATTTAAATTACATACAGCTTCAAAATAATTAGACAACATTAAAAACATAGGAAATTCTACAACATGTTTTCAACTTATCAAGTTTGGGATCACAAAAGTACCTTCACCCCAGCATTTTGACATAGTTGCACTGCTTCTTTGACACCTGGCCGACATGGATCCTGCATGTGATTTCAACACAATTTAGTGTACCAAACATAACTTTTTTAATACTCTTAAGCATCTGTGTTAATCAAAAGTTGATGTAAAATGAAAAGAAATCCAATAACAAGAAGATTCAAAAGAAAACAAAGTTAAAAAAAAATGCAAAAAGACAAAATTGAAATGTAAAATACTTATATTAGGTGTTTTTTATGGTAAAAATAATACCTTTAGGCCAATAATTGCTAACAAAACAAGATCATCCTCAGGTAATGCCCATTGACTTAGCTCTTGTTCACCAACTGGTACTTTATCCATCTCATAAGTTCGATACGCAATAGCAATACACCGTAAACTAGCAGCTGCCATATCTTCAATTGCTCTCTTAAAGAATAAAACCTGAAAACATAACATGAATTGAAAATTTTCCTGAAGGAAACAAGACCTACAAATACACCCTTCACAAAGCAGGAACTTTAACAAACCTTTTCATCATCCATTGTAATGATTTTATCATTTCCATCAATGTAAGATGTACACGAGGCTAAGACTATTTCAGCAGCCCCTTTCCAGTGTATGTGGACTTCAGAATCACTCTGTAAGACAATATTGTTCGAATTCAATTTGAGAACCACCACTGAAATAATAATGACAATGCAATAAACTATGCATGGTTTTTAAATTCACTTGAAGCATACCTTTGAAACTAATGTGTATCAAACAGTGCAATATAAACATTGTATGATAATAGTAAAATTACCTGTTGCAGTGCCACACCACCTCTTTTTTTCTGTGAGTTGAATGGAAAAACATGAATAATATTTGATTCTGATCGAACAGCGGCAAAATTCATGCCCAACTATGACAAAAATAATAACGACCATAAACATAAATAGATTAAGAATTCAAAATTCACATATTTGAAAAACTAAACGAAATTATAAAGCAAACCTTCACTCCCCAAACAAGAATGGCTTTTTCTGTAGGCGATCCAGAAACCTCCACTTCTCTTCCATTCTGACAAAGAAATCATCAAGTTATTGATGCTTGATTACGTGGTTCATACAAAATTACAAGTTATTCCTACCTCAGAAATAAAAACACTTCCATTTGTGTTATGTGCAATGCCTTCAATAAGTAAAGATGACAACTTTTGAGACAATTGTGACTTGTTTTCTGGAGCATCCATTTTTTTACCACCAACGTAAGCCTCAACAACAGTCATCTGTGAATAAAAGAAATGGTTACTTGTTCAATCGGGTGGTGAAGAAATATGAACATTATGTCTATACCCATATGAACAAAAAGAAAAAGAATCACAAAAAAATAATCCACCCTCCTCATCTGAAAATGCTTTTGCTACAAAAAAAATATATATATTAACCATAAAATATGCTAAAAATAATAATATGTACCTGATTCAAAGTTAGAGTTCCAGTCTTGTCACTGCAAATAGTTGTTGCAGAACCCATGGTTTCACAAGCAGAAAGTCTACGCACCTGCAATTTGATCTCTATTTAGCACATGTTGTCAAAGTTGAGCAAATCAATAATGAAAAAAACAATGAAATTCAACATACCAAAGCCTTATCTGCCATCATTTTTCTCATAGAGTATGCAAGTCTGTCACAGAAAAATTTTAAAAATTCATTTAAGTATAGAAAAGCGAAAATTTTATCACAATGAAAGCATCAAATTGAACAATACATACAGAGTGTTTGTGCATATGTGTGTGTATACTTTCAATCTTAGCCTTAAAAACTTGTTTTGTTAGAGTTTGCCACCTAACTTAATAAGCATGCCTAAAATTCTCCATGTATGTTTTCTTTTAATATTAATTTTTTTATCTAAAGATTTGAAATTTTAATGACTAAAACCTTATCTCATATACAAAGATAGTTATCCAAAATTGATTTAATTATATTTATTAAAATTTTTAAGCTTAATTACAATTAGATGCATTATACAATTTTACTCATCACCTTATGGATATCTTAAATACACACTTTTAAGTTCAAACTTTGATTGCATTAGAAAAAAAGGTGAATTATTATTTGATTTCTAAATATCCATAATATGCATAATAAATTTAAATATATTTTTTAATAAATAAATAAATATATATATATATATATATATATATATATCCATAATATTAGGTAATAAGATTAGCTTTGTATGTAAAGAAACTTACGTTAAGGTAACAGCTAGAGGAAGCCCTTCAGGCACTGCAACTACAACAATTGTGACCTAAAAACTTTAAACATTAGTTAATCACAAAATTAAAAAATATAGACACGAAATGCATCCAACTACAAATTCACATACCGCAACGGTAAGAATTTTAATAGCTCCATCTATTGCATCACCAACACTTGTTTTACCCACTTTAAACTGAGGTGCTCCTTTTTCATTCTTTGTATGGCCAGTAAAAAATCTAGCATTTTGAAAAAGAAAAACATTGAAAAAATGTAAATTTACATAAATACCAAAGCATGTACGTACAATTTATTACCTGACAAGAAGCACAATCAAGACAAGAAAAGCCACAGTCAATCCAATAATACCAATGAAAGTCGCAACTCCATTTAAGCGCACCTGTTGGCAATTATTCACAAATAAGCACAAATTTTGAACACCAAATAAACATAAATCAAAACACAATACTGAGAGAGCAATTAACCTGTAAAGGTGTTTCTTCACC
The DNA here is from genome assembly GCA_948266635.1 of Cnidoscolus chayamansa. Taxonomy (NCBI): domain Eukaryota; kingdom Viridiplantae; phylum Streptophyta; class Magnoliopsida; order Malpighiales; family Euphorbiaceae; genus Cnidoscolus; species Cnidoscolus chayamansa. Next base: position 6,890 of record CAOGCB010372050.1, on the reverse strand, counting down.
AGTGTCTTCTGAAATACTAGCCATAAGCAAACCCCATTCAGTGTTAATCCCAACACTTGTTACCTACAAGGACATATATGTAAGCCATGGATTGAAGACAAGTAATTGTATTCTATATTTTTATTTTTGAATGAAAATAAGATTATTTATTTTAAGGTACTTAGACTAAAAAGATAGTTTCCAATTTTCTCTAAACAAGAAACATTTTAGTGCCAACTAATAGGCAAGAGTACGACCTCTAATAGTTTTAGAAAAATCATAAGATAAAACACATGAAGAGAAAAAAAACAATAATATAAACCTTCTATAAAATATATACACTAGAAGTTTCATGTTATTCCTCTTTTAACACAAAATGCATTTTTAAGTGTAAAGCTCTTCATCCAGTCTGCTCACTCTAGTCTACAAGTAGTAGGATATTTTTATCATGAGCAAATGAAAACAATACTTGCTAAAAACAATATCCTTCAGTTGATACTCCCTTGACAAGCCTACTCTTAGTGTAAAGAGAGGGAAAGTTAGTTAGAAGCGGTTTCCTGTTACTGCTTAAGTGGAGGTCGTTAGCTGAGTTAGCTCACTCATGTTGCTGTATAACTACACAAGAAGTCTATTCTTCTTCTTCTTCATTTCTTAGCTTAGAATTCTACATGATATCAAAGCACTTTTGTAGATTTTTTTTTCTTCCATGGCAGTTTCTATTAACACAGTTGCAACAAATCCGCTTACTAATCCATCAAACCCATATTACTTGCATCTTAATGAAAATCTGGCTTCAATTCTTGTATCGGCAGTTCTCACTAGTCCTAACTATCAGTCATGGTCGCAAGCAATGAGGAGGGCACTTGTCTCCAAATACAAACTTAATTTTGTAGATGGAACAATTGTAATGCCAGCAATCACCGATCCACTGTTTACAGCATGGGAACGATGCAATATCGTAGTACTTTCATGGTTAACACATTCTCTGTTTCTAGCCATCACTCAAAGTATCTTATGGATTAAAGCAAATGATGTGGGGAAAGATTTGAAGGAATGACTCTCTCAAGGTAATGTTCTTTGAATTTCATATTTGCATGAAGAAATTCACTTTCCGAAACAAGGTGAGAAGTCAATTACTGAATACTTTACTGAATTAAAAATTCTATGGGATGAATTGCTAAATTTTCGGCCAGTACCTTCCTATGTTTGTGATACCCCATGTTCATGTGGTGCATTCCTAAGACTAAAGGAATATCAGAGTCATGATTATGTAATTCGATTCCTAAAAAAATCTCAATGATCAATACACTGCTGTAAAGTCGCAGGTGATGATGATGGATCCACTTCCATCTATTAACAAAGCTATTTCGTTAGTATTACAGCAAGAAAGATAGATCTTTCCATATGGCTCTATTATTGAATCTAAGGCTTTCATTAACAAAGTCACCAGCTCTGAAAATCCAAACAGATCTTGTGCATCACTTAATTCTTTTCCACACAAATATTCTGGTGACAAAAATGAAAATCAATTTTGTAAATTTTGTGGTAAACCTAGACATACAGTTGAAACTTGCTATAAAAAGCATGGTTATCCACCAAGTTCCGGCAGAAATTCTTTACTGAAGCCAAGAATCAATCTGCTGCCAATCAAGTTGTCAGATCATAAGAATTAAATACTCTTGCAGAACCTGATAATTCAACTTCCACACAACCTATTAGAGTCGCATTATATTTGGAACAATATAAGAGTCTTATGGCTCTTCTCCAAGCAACAAACCTCGAGTCAAAGTCACCTTACTCTAATACATTATCATCTACTAATCTGGTTTCTTCATTCCTTAGCTCCTAAGGTAATCATTTTTCATTTACATGTTTCTCTAAGTTCAATTCATGGATTCTTGACACTGGAGCCACTGATCACATCACTTAGTCTTTCCAACTTTAGTTCCTATACTTCCATATCACCTCTCTGTGTCATTCTACCAAATGGTTCCAAAATGGATGCCACAATTGCTAGTACAATTAATTTTTCCTCTGACTTTATACTTCAAGATGTTCTTTACATTCTAGGTTTCAAGTTCAATCTCATTTCCATTCGAAAGTTTTCAAATTCTAATAATACTTGCTTTCCGTTTCATCAATCCACATGTCTCATTCGGAACCTCAATCAGTGGAGAATGATTACTACAGCTAAAATCACTGAAGGAATTTAAATTTTGACTGATCTTGCTTCTCCTACAAATTCCCATCATTCTCTTGTTGTTTCCAATCCGCCTACCTTTGATCAATGGCACTTTAGACTTGGACATCCTTCCCATGCTAGAATAAAGCAACTGCAACATTGTATTCCCAATCCTCCAATTACATTACCTCAAGCGTATGATATCTGTCATTTTGCCAAACAAAAACACTTGTCCTCTCCTATCAGTGAATCCAAGTCAAATAAAGCTTTTGATCTAATACATGTTGATATTTCTGGTCCCTTTTCCATACCATCTATACATAATCATAGATTTTTTCCTCACTATTGTCGATGGTTGTACAAGACATACATGCATCTTTTTTATGCATCATAAGTCATAGATAAGAACTATCATACAGTCTTTCAACTTGTTTAGATTCAATTTGATACTAAAATCAAAACCTTGAGAAGTGACAATGGCATTGAATTCTCCATGCCTAATTTTTTTGCCAACCAAGGAGCATTACATCAAACAACTTGTGTACAAACCCCTCAACAGAATGGTTTAGCAGAACGAAAACATCAACACATACTCAATGTAGCTAGATCACTCATGTTTTAATCCCATCTTCATATACGGTATTGGTCATACTCCATTATACACGTTGTATTCTTATTAATAGGCTTCCTACTCCATTGTTAAAACAATAAAACACGATATAAGTCTTCATACAATAGACCACCAAACTTTGTACACTTAAAGTCTTTGGTTCTCTTTGTTTTGCATCCACATTGGGATGTGAATAGGCACAAATTTGATCCTAGAGCTAGAAAATGTATTTTTCTTGGCTTTAAATATGGCATAAAAGGTTATGTTCTTATTGATCTCCACAACACATCTATCTTTATATCAAGAAATGCTCAATTCTATAAACATATCTTTGCTTTTACTTCATTAATTAATTCTATTCTCATATCATCCTTACCACAAGACTACTATTACTTTTTATGACCTATTCCCAATTTCTGCCCCTACTACACCTCCATCATCCTCTTTGTCATCTCATCTTCCTCTTAATAAAACCATTCCACCTGTTAGACATTCCACACGAACCAAAAACCAACCCACCTGCAAGATTATCACTGTCACTTGGTTTCAGCTACTGATATTCCATCTCCACATTCAAGTACCCCTCATTTTCTTTCTCAAGTTCTTTCTTACAAATCTCTTTCTTCCAAGCACAAACATTTTTCTTTATCCATTTCCCTTCATTACGAACCTAAGTCATATGCTCAAGTTGTTAAACATCAATGCTGGAGAGATGTTATGCAAGCAAAGACTGTGACACTGGAACAAAACCAAACATGCTTATCATTTATTTACCACCTGGCAAGAATCCAATTGGTTGTAAATGGGTGTTTAAGACCAAATACAAAGTTGATGGTACTATGGAAAGGTATAAGGCTTGTTTGGTTGAAAAGGGATACACCCAGACAGAAAGGGTGGATTACTTTGATACTTTTTCTCCTATTGCAAAACCCATCACTTTGAGGCTATTGCTTATTATCTCAGCTACTTCTGGTTCACATAGGGTTTTAAATTGCAGTCGCAGCCGCGGTCACGGGTAACGGAAACAGGCTTGTAACGGCTGTAACGTAACGGTAATGGCCTGGCACTATGCAAATTTTTCAAAAAAACTTGCAAAGTGCATAAAATGAATAGACATTGCAAGATATAAGAGAGACTAATAAATATAACAATATAATAGGTATAAATACATCAAAAAAAAATTATAATTTATAGCATAAACATATTATTCATAAACATCATCAGCTCATCAAGTTTCCTTTCATTCATGTTTAAAATAATTAATGTAGATTGTAGAATTATAGATAGGAATTAGAAAATAAATAATTAACCTTATTACCATCGGAAAAAAAAAAAGCAACAAAAACTTAGCTTTTGGATGAAAGAAGCCAAGAACTATGGAATAGAAGTCCTTTTTGTGATTAATCTTAGCTTTAAGGGAGAAAAATACAAGTGAAATGAGTTTTTTTTATAATGAAATTGAGAGATTAGGAAAAAAAAAACAGAGTTTTGCCCTTATTAGTACGTTTGAGGAGCAGAAAATGAGTGAATATTCTATTTGGCATGTGAAAAGGGGAGAGGATGAATTATTGGTAATGGCTGTTACCGTTAAATAACAGCCGTTACACTTGGCAAAATTTGGGGGCCTGTAAATAATGGGGTAACGGGCCCCCAAATCCCGTTACATAACGGTCGTTACGTTACGCAACAGTCGTTATTTAATTCCATGGGTTCACATCTTCAACAACTAGATGTTAATAATGCATTTCTTCATGGTGATCTGCATGAAGAAGTCTACATGCAACCTATTGGTTTTTCTTCTCCAAAACCAAATCAAGTTTTGTCGTTTACAAAAATCTCTCTACAGCTTAAAACAAGCTCGTAGGCAATGGTATTCTAAACCATCACAAGCACTACTTGATCTTGGTTATAATCAATCACAGGTAGATTTTTCATTGTTCATCAAGAAAGCAAATGACAATATAATGGTTTTGTTGGTTTATGTTGATGATTTAATTTTAGCATAAACCAGTCTGGACGAAATTACTTATGTTAAACAGTATCTTGATGACAAGTTCAAAATCAAAAACCTTTTTGACTTAAAATTCTTTCTTGGCCTAGAGATAGCACGTCCTAACCAAGGCATCACAATTTGCAAACCCAAATTTGCATTGGATATATTGGAAGATATTGGTTTTCTTGAATCTAAATCAGCTAAAAACTCCAATGGATTGCAAAATAAAACTTAGTAAAGATCAAGGTAACATGCTTTCAGATGCAGATGCATATAGAAAACTAGTGGGCAAACTTCTCTATTCTTACCTCCACACAACCTGACATGTTTTGCGGCTCAAACACTTAGTCAGTTCATGGATTGTCCCACATCCATACACTTACAACTGGTGAATAGAGTTTTACGGTCCATTAAAGTTGCTTCTGGTGCAAGTTTATTTTTTCCCTAACATTATGATCTTCAGCTTAAATTATTCAGTGACTTAGATTCGGCAGATTGTGTTGATTCTTGTAAATCGGTGACTGATAATTGTGTTTTTCATGGTTCCTCTTCGGTTTCATGGAAAGCTAAGAAGCAACCAACTGTTTCTCACTCATCTTCTGAAGCTGAGTATTGAGCTCTAGCATCAACGATTTGTGAACTCCAGTGGCTTTCCTTCTTACTTCATGATCTTTTTCTTCCTCAATCTCAACCAACATTACTTTTTTGTGACAATAAACCTTCTTCGCATATTGCCGCTAATCCCATTTTTCATGAAAAAACAAAACACATAGAAGTAGATTGTCATCTGGTTCAAGATAAAATTGCTACTAGATTGATCAAACTGCTACCGCTTCATTCCTCTTATCAACTCGTTGATGTTTTCAACAAAGCCTTACCTGCTGCAGATTTCCAAGATATCCCATAAAAGCTGGGGATGTTTAACATCTACTCTCCAGCTTGTGAGGAGGTCTTAGACATGGTTTTAAATAACGGCCGTTATGTAACGGGATTTGGGGGGCCCGTTACCCGTTACATCGATTTTTATAGGCCCCCCAAATAACGCAGCCGTAACGGCCATTACCGACCGTTACATAACAGTAACGGCCGTTACCAATAAATGATGCATATGCTAGACAGTAAATGCATGTCTTCTTCTGCCTTCCCTTCAGTTTTTCTGCTCTCAATTGTCCCAGATTCCCACAGTTTCAAACTCTCTCCCTCTCTCTTCAAAACTTCTCCATTTCTCACCAAAAAACACTCATTGTCTTCCATTTTTCTCCCTTAATCACAAAGATTAATCATAAAGAGTACGAGTTCTTGGCTTCTTTCTTCCAAAAGGTGAGTTTTTGTTGCTTTTTTTTTCTGTTTTTGCTATTATTTGTTGTATTTTGGCTTTTCTTTGCATATTTGTTTATCAAAGCTCAAGTTTTGAGTTAAAAATTATATTAGCATGTCATTATGTCTTCAATCTACAAGATTATATGTTTTGTTCTTGATTTGAACTACTTTTTAGAAATTAGTATTTTATAATACATTATTAATTACAAAATAACTTTATAGTTGTACTTATGAGTTGTGACAACTAAAAGTTTGGGACTTGGGATGTGGGACTATTTTTATTTAGAAATTAGAGTAAAAACTAAAAAGTTTCAGCCTTTTTTTTTTTTTGCTATTATTTTCTGTTTTTTTGTTGTTCTTTGTATATTTGTGTTATGATAACAATGGATAGAAGAATAGAGATGAGTAAAATGAGAGAAAAGAAAGTTGACGAGAAGCTGTTTGGATTGGATTAATTTTCTATGTATCTTCTCTATGTACAGTTTCTTGTTCTTACACTAGGATCTCCTAACCAACTTTGACAGCTCATCATTCTAGCTCTTTCTACCAACAAATTCTGTTTTAGCTCATTCACATGATTTTCTATCGCCTAACATGCTTATTCTCTAGCTACTTAGTTATTATTTTCTTCTTGCTACGCCTAGTATATGTGACAATTTGTTGATCAATCAAAGACTCAAAGGTCAAGTTTTGAGTTAAAATTATATTAGTAATTTAGTAATAGTAATTAGTATGTTACTAATATATCTCTCATCTACAAGATTACATGTCTTTTTTCTTGATATGAACTAATTTTGATATGAGTT
>CAOGCB010371902.1:0-10931 GCA_948266635.1 Cnidoscolus chayamansa | reverse complement strand
AAGTTTGATTTGTATCACCCTATACATGATCATCTCATAATCATCAATCAAACTTATACTAGTCTTAATTCATTATTAATTTCCATAAATATGAATAACTAGGGATGTCAAATTATTATAATAAAAACATGCAAGCATTATAATAATTTAGAAAAAATTCCATAAATGAAATTATGACAATACAATTAAGGTCCAATCACAAGACCTAGGGCATTACTACCAACACTACCCATCTTCTTTGTCTTAGATTTAACTCCTTTTGAGTTAGAATATATTGGAGACTCTTATGATATGTGAAGATCTCACATCTGACTCCATATAAATAGTGTCTCCATATCTTCAATGCAACTATTACTGCAACCATCTTTAGCTCATTAGTCAAGTAGTTCTTCTCATGCTTTTTTAATTATCTCAATGCATAAGATATGACTATGGCGTTCTGCATCAGAACACACCCTACTCCTACTCTGGACGCATCATATTATACAATGAATTCTTACCTATCTTCAACAAAGCTAACACTAGTGTCGCAGTCAACTTCCTCTTTAGCTTTTAGAAACTCTCCTCATATGCATCAGACCAAATAAATCTTTGGTTCTTCTGTGTCAATCACGTCATCGAAGCAACTATCTTGGAGAAATCACGCATGAATCTCTTGTAGTAGCCAGCTAAACTTCTTATCTCGATAACCATAGGGGGTGTTGGCTAGTCTGCTACTGTCTCTACTTTCTTAGGGTCCACCTCGATGCCATGTTCTGACACCATATGGCTTAAGAAAGATATGATGCTCAACCAAAACTCACACTTCAAGAACTTTGTGCACAACTAGTGTTCTCTTAGTGTTTGTGGAACCAGTCTAAGGTTTTGGGCATGCTCTTCTGCATTTCTAGAATACACAAGGTTATTGTCTATGAAGAACTATCACAAAGTAATCCAAGAACAGTCTGAAAACTTAATTCATGAGATCCATGAATGCAGCAGGAGCGTTTGTTAACCCAAACGACATTATAAGGAACCTATAGTGCCTATACCTCATAGGGAAAGCATTCTTGGATACATCAGTCTCTCTTATCCATAATTGATGATAGCCCGATCTCAAGTCTATCCTAGAGAAGCAACTAACTCCTGCGAACTGGTCGAACAAATTATCAATTCTTGACAATGGATACTTACTCTTCACGATGACCTTGTTAACTCTCTGTAATATATACATAGCCTCATTGTTCCATCTTTCTTTCTTACAAGCAGTACATGTGAAGCCCATGATGATGTACTTGGTCTGATGAAGCACTTGTCAATTAAATCTTACAAGTGTGTCTTTAAGTCTTGATTCTGTAGGAGCCATCCAGTAGGGTAGGATAGAAATGGATCTGACATCTAGTAATAATTCTATCTCGAAATATATCTCCATGTCATGTGTCAAACCTGCTGCAGGGAATACATTGGGAACTCCCTCATTATTGGCAGTAACTTTGGTTCTCTCACACTAATTTATGGTTCTAATATAGGTTATAGATCCCTGGCACCCCTCCTAAGCAATCTATGCACCTACATAGAAGATTTCAAACCAATGAGCATACATGTGGTATCCCCCTGAAATGTGACATATGATACGTCCTATCCTCTGAATCTGACTACCTTTTCCACATAGTCCAAGGTAGCATCATGTAGTGATAGCCAGTCCATACCTAGTATGACATCGAAATTTGTCAAATCAAACACCACTAGGTCTATTGGAAGGCACCTACCCTCAATGAAAACTGAACAATACTGACAGCTCATCTCTGCCAATATCTGATCACACCTGGGTCTACCAACCCATAATGGATACTCCATTGGAGCAGCAATCAACCTAATACTGCTCACTGCCCTCGATGATATAAATGAGTGAGAGGCACTCGGATCTAAGAAAACATGCACATGAGTATGATCAATCAGAGTGTGCCTGATATCACCTTTTTGGATGTCATAGCCTCCTGTTGTGTCATGTTAAATATCCTAGTTGGTACCATAGGGCCTCATGATTGGCCCTTAAGGATCCCGCTCCTCAACCTCTACCCTGACCTCAGCCTTATGGAGTTGCTGTAGAACTCCACCTACCAGCCAGTTGAGCTACATTGCACGTACCCTTCTACTGTGTATGTGCTTGCTCTGTCATGTTAGGACACTCTTTGGAGAAATGGCCCTATTGACCACATCTGTAGCATGCTGTAGTCCTAAACCTGCACTGGCCCTTATGCAATTTCTCGCATCTAGCATAAGCGGATCGGCTCAACTCTAAACTCGACCCCTTTCCCATACCGAGCCTTGATTTGACCTTACTCCAGAATTTGTTCTTCTTTTTCTTAGAGCTCTTCTTTTCCCTTTATTCTCCTGGGGTTGCAACTGCAAGAGAGGTGAGATTAATCCTCTTTGCATCTATAGCCCTAGGAACTACAGACGGTCCCTAGCATGCCAATTGAGGTGATACTACTCTCCTGATAATCACGCTCGCCTCCATCTTCCTGGCAACATCCACTATGGCATGAAAACTCTCTCTCTCCCTACTGCTATAATCAGTGACGAGTACCTACTGTGAAGTCTTATGGCATACCTTCTCGTTTTCTTCCTCTTTGTGTCGTATGCCTGACCCATATACTATAGTAGATCGGTGAACCGGTCTATGTACTCATCCACACTCATCTCATCTATTTGATGAAGTTGCTCAAACTCTAGCATCTTTAGTTCTCTTGAATTATCAGGGAATGTCCACTCTATAAACTTAGTAGAAAACTAATCCTAAGTCATCTACTCTACCCTAGGCTCTATGTAGACTCTATACGACTCCTTTGATTTTCTGCATCTGAGTGTGAATTCAGCCATCTGAATCGCTCTACTATCACCTACCTTTATCTCATTTGTAATAATTTTAACTGCCTTGATATACTCAAATGGATCGTCTCCCTCTCTGTACTTAGGAGCATCCAATTTCAAGTAGTCTGTCATCTTGGTCTTACCACTACTCCTCGAATATGCTTTAGGTGGCTGAGGTGGTAAGGCAACTGGTTCTATATTTAGCTGTGAAACTAGTGGGTTTGATGGAACTGATGGATTGGGTTCTTTAGTACTAACCTTGGGTAGCCATAGTATAGTGGGTACATCTCGTAGGATGAGTAAGGTGAGTACATACTATCTAGGTAAGGCATGTAGGGAGGGTAATATGGGTAGTTCTACTACCCTATGGTGTCACTACCAGGGTAATTGTAAACACCCCTATAACTATAGTTCTATAGCAAAGATGCAAACCCGCAAGCTGAAGCATCACCCTGTCCACTGGTATACCCTTCCACTCCTCCTCCAACACCCATACATAGATTCTCATCTCTTCTACCTACATCTTCAGCTAGTAAGTTTCCCATGGACATCCTAGAAGGCTCTGCAGCATCCCTATTTACATCAAAGGACCTTCGTTTGTCCCTTGATGTAGCTCCCTGTGAGCTCCTTCTCGCTCTGCACCTCGATATGGAGGTGCTAGGGAGATCCTCTATTCCCTCACATTCAAGAGGAACTCCTATTAAGAAGGCAAAACATTGAACATCATTAACATAACATTTAGTTCACATGTCATAATATGAACTCACATAACATTTCACATAAACATCATTCATATGCATAGTATACACTTGATGATGTACTTAGCATATCCATCATCATTGCCATGGCATTAAGGATTGACTCTCTATGACGTTTACCCCATGACATTTTACATGGCATTTCTAGGTCTGATATTTTGAACCACATGGTCTGATACCATGTCTATAACAGTTTGCCTGATCGGACTACTACTTGCATTAGAATCTCGACTACCCAAAAATGAATGAAACCCTAACAACCGTAAACATACGTAACATTAACATTTTCCATTTCTATTAACATTTTCATAAACATTAACATCAACATATCATTAATATAAAATCTAATGCATTTATAAGATTTTAGAAATAACATAAACTTAAGGAATAATTAAACTCCTAGTACAAATATCTTATATATACTTGTACATGTTATTGACATAAACATCAACATAAGTACCATAAATCCAAACGTAAACATTTAAAAAACATGAGATCATAAAACATATTTCTTATCGTCATTCTTAACAAAACATTTTTCACATCCTAGGGCAAATCATACATAACTATTACATCAAAGTGACACATCCAATTCTATCATATATTTTCCTATACGTCCTGCATACCTATGAAAAATGGAAAGGGAGTCGGAGATGAGATAGGAGCACATAAAATGAATAAACTATTTTGAAATAGCTTTGTGAGCATATATATAAAATATATACATAAAAATATATTTTTCATGCTCGTGTACATACAACATTGTCAAACATTTCATATTAGGTAAATATTGTCATCAAGATCCCTAAGTAGTTCTAGTTGACAAAGCTATCTTTCAAGAACTACCGAAACATTAATATGAGCCTAGAAGCTCCTTTCGGCTATCTCAGAATTACCATATATGTGAACATAAAAATAGATATGAATTGAAATGTCCCAACCTCTAATGTTTTTTCCGCAAAACAATTCGTGGTACATCCCGAAGGACATACCGAACAAACAAATTTTATGTGTATTCAAGTTATTTTTAGAAAATTTCAACTTTGACCCCATGTACAGAAGCATACTTGATACTTTAACCATTTTGTCATTTATAGATTTATCGGGTAACTTTACTTTGCTACTTTTTGGCAACTTTATATAGATTAATTTAAAAAATTAAATGACACTATTATATTATATTATTAATAATAAATATAATATAAAATTCATGAAAAAGAAATAAACAACTGAACTTAATCTATCACCTCTTTTGCTGCAATACAATATAATTTTTTTTTTATATCAAAATTCACTATATGAAAAAATTGGAGTATTTTTGAGATGTCATATGTACCTGTGACAATAGTGATTGTAAATTACCAACATCATAGCAAATTTAAGACACAGCAATTTTTTTAAATAAATTAAAAGGTAAATCTATGATGTTAGTGGCAACAAATTATTGAGAATTGTGATAGCAAATTTAAGACATAATAATTCTAAAATAAGTTAAAAAATTTTACCTATGATTTGCTGCACTTGTAACAAATTCAACACATATATATATTATTTTTTTTTTTTTTTTAAAAAATCACAGAGTACCTCCATCTCCATGGTAACAAATTACTACAACTTCATTCGTGATAGCGATATAACAGTTAGGATTAAAAATATATGTATGGAATATGATGGTTGTAAATTTGCTACAATTCTCACATTGTCGGTAGTTATTTACAAATTTCTAACTATATTAAATCTTTCTCACAATAATAACTCATAATATTAATAATTTAATAGCAATTTCTCTTAGTCTGTGAAATTAACACGTAAAAGCTTATGACAAATTTTTTATAAATTATCTATGACTATGATATTCATAGAATATCTTTTTCAAAATATATACTTATTTTATTTTTCAAATTGTAAAATTAGTCAAAATCTAGCCATCAATTTGTTTTTGTAAATTTTAAGGCTAAAACCCATTTCACTAAATTATACATTTCTAGCATACCAATGATTTTATGGAAGAAAAAATATATATATTATATTGTTTTCGTAAATTAATGAAAGCTGAAATGTTAATTTTTCAGTATTATAAAGTATGTTTATATTAAATTACATCAAATTTTGTATTCTTTAATTTATGGTAAAGTTTTAAGCAATAAAATAGATAACAATCACAAAATTAGAGTTGGAATTTGAGTTGTTCATTAGTCCTGGATCGAAACCGATCAGACCGAGAATAAATAACAGCCATAAAAAAGATCGAAGATCAAAACTGAATACAAGTTAGTTCAATAGACCAGACCGAATCAGACCGGTCCGTGTTAAAAAAAAAAAATAACACCCAACGCTTGGCATTCTCAAACCCCATTGCATGTCCCAAATTTAAAAATAACATTACATTACAGGTGTTGATTTTCCTGATTTCCAAACTTGTATTCACAAAGATGAATACAAGAAGCCATTGCGCCTGTTTAAAAAGGCGAGCTCCATGTCCTCTGTAGATTAATCTAAATGCCATTGTTGAAACACAGAATACTCAGACACCAATTGGGTACAACATCAATTCATCATCACCACCAGTAGCACCCTCTTAGTTTAATTTATTCTTTCATAGTAAAGAGGGATCCTATTCCTCTACTTTCTCCTCTTGTTTTGTTGCAAATATATATAATTATATTATTTTTTTCTCTACTTCTTGAATTGAATACAAAACAATATATATACAGGTTTTTGTAATAGAAATAACAAAAGAATAGCTGGCAAAATAGAATGAATGAGTTGTAGGTGTAAGTGGCATTTCTGGAACATTCCTTTGGGAAAATCAAAACGACAGTAGGCCAAATGTTTTATATTTCTACATTTTGCCTTCTTTACTGCAGTCTTCCTATGTTCAACTTGGGAATACATTAAATTAGCATCTAATTCTTTATATGTGCTGTCATAATTATGAACTTAGTTTGTTTTTAAAAAAGAAGGATTGTTGTGACCTGAAATTACGCAACTGTGGCACCCAGTGATGATTCAAACAGGCAGGAACACACGACAGTAGCTAATAAGTCGCAGCCAACCAACAATAGCATGACAACACGTCGCAACCAAGGAAGCAGATCACAAGTTGTCGTAGGGTGACGATAGAGAGAATGATCTATGTGACTACGTGAGATGGTGGGTGACTGCTTCAGACGGTGAGAGAGAACTAGGTTTAGCAGTTTAGGTGCCACTTGTTAAAAGATTGCAGAATCAAGAATTAGAAGATCACAATCAAGACAAAATAGAGAAAATCATGCAAAACTATTGATACATTTAAGACTGTATTTCTTACCATAATTAGATTATACTATGTAATCATGCAAAAACTCCCATGCGGTAAGGAGTTCAACCAAGCCTTAGCCTTATCTCTCAAAGTGAAAGGGAAAAGTCTAAGCTTAATTGCTTCTGCAGGTACAGAATTCATCTTGAATGTGTCACATATCTCAAAAATTGTGGCGATATGTGCATGTGGATCCTCATTCGGCAATCCATAGAATTGAACACTGTTTTGCAGCATTTGTAAAAGAGCCGATTTAATTTCAAATTGGTTGGCATTGACCGGTGTTCTCACTACTCCTTGTTGTGAACCATTAAGGCTAGGAATAACATAATCCATCAACCTTTGTTGTTGAGGTGGTTGATTTGGTTCAGCCATAATTCTAGAAACTCTCTTCTTCTTTTTCTTCTTCTGACTGGATAGGAATTTCTCAATTTCTGAATGATACTCTTCTAAATCTGAATTTGATGATCTTGTCTTCGGCATACACAATGACAAATCAATATTCTTGCCATAGGTTTTGCTTAGTATTTAATAGAAATTTAAGCAAAATAACTTACTAAACTATATAAAACACATAGCATTGCAATCCACACATAAAATATTTTCATAAATGACAAAACACCATTCCCCGGCAACGGCGCCAAAAACTTGTTGCTTGTTAACCCGCAAGTATACGGATCGCAATGTAGTAATAAAATATCGTTCCCATGAGGAACATGTTATGTCCACCTATTACTCATTTTTTATGTTGTGTTTGCAATAAATCGATAAATTGGGAAATTATTTCCTAAATCTACTAAATAATCTAGTTTTTAGCCATTAGACATAATTATATATAAAAAAACAACAACTCAAGTAACATTTGAATCACGTCTTTATTCTTAAATGCATTCATAAGGTTTTAACCAACCTCTCGGCCTGTATTAAAATCATGATATACATTTACCTCTAAATGTACTTCATTCCTCATTTTAGCAAAATGTTAACCTAAAACTTATTCTTTGATTATTTTAACAAGGTAAAGTCAATTTCTGTAAAAAAAAATGAGTTAAACATTTATCATGCACTTTGCTTTAACCATTATTATGTTTAAACCAAATGCTATGTTATTGATATGGATTGTTTGAGTTCTTTCTGAGAATAAACAAACCATTAAAAATAAATTGAAAGATCAACAACTTAACTTTAAGAAATATTGCCTTTATAAAATCCACATATACAATGTTAGTTTTTAACAAAAGAAATAAAATACAACAATCAAGAGATCTTAATGAACAAGAAGGAATTTACAAAAATGAAATCACTTCTCGCCTCTATGAGGGCGTCACACCTCGAGGAATCCCTTGAAATGTTGCTAGACTTGGTTGCTGGATTGACTCTCGCCTTTTCCCAAAGTATGACTTGAGTTATGTTCTTTGTCTTGTTTTCTATCCTTTTTAGATTGATTATTTAGATGTATCTCCTCCTTTTTTATTGCTCCCTTTGCTTCCTTTTTATAGAAGATTGAAGTGTGGAAGTTGTAGAGCAATTAGTTGATCATTTGGGGTTGGTTTTGGCCGGTTTTTGCAACTGTCAACGGTTGGTCACCTTGAAGCAACATGACTCCTCGACCAGCCACTCAATTCTGCAACTGACGATACCGTGTCGCGACCAAGAATGTTGGAGTCGCGATCGTGACTTGGTCTTGGGAAGTCACTGCCTGAATTTTGCTAAAGTCGCGACCGCGAGTGTTGATGTCGCGATCGCGAGAATCTTCTGCCTGATTTTTGGCAAATTCGCGATCGCGAGACAATGTGGCACGGCCGCGACCTCCGTTTCAAAGGTGATGCATCGTTTGGTTCCAAGTCGTGACCAAAAGCCTTGAGGTCGCGCTCGCGACCTATTATGTGTCGACCACTTTCACCCCAAAACTCACCCTTTTCAATCTCTTTTAGCTTCATTTTCATCTTCCAGTGCTTGACTTCATACCTACATTTATTCTAACCCAAAACTACAGAAGAACAAGTGAAACATAACACAAACATGCAAAAACAAACAAAATAAAACAAGGAAATGCAACACTTTGGCAATGCCATCATACACAATGAGACAAGATCAAGACACCCTAGAAGATTTTTGGAACAAGATGCAAGGGATCTGGATGAGTATTGATCACCGAGAGCCGAATCCCATGCGAGATCTAGAAGATATCGCCACTTTCTCCATAATTATTCAACAACAGCGACTGTATCAATTTCTCACGGGGATCGACGATCGGTATGACTCCATCCGGCGGGACATTCTCAAAGCAGAACCACTTCCCTCAGTGGAGTTCGCATGCGCCACAATCCAAAGGGAGGCTGCCAGGCTCTAGATTCTGAAACCGGTAACCGGTGGGGCAAACCCATCATCCTTGGGGTTAGGAGCTAGTCTCAAGGTGTCGGGGGCATCAGGCGATAAAGGAGATCGATACAGATCCGAGAAAGGGGGAAATTGCTCAGATCGATCAGATCGGAGGTCATCACAGCGAGATGACAAATCCAAACTGTACTGTACCCATTGCGGCATGCACAAACATACGAAGGAAACCTGTTTCAAGATCACCAGTTATCCGGAGTGGTGGGAAGATAACTACAAACGATCGACGAACAAAAATGGCAGAGCTGCCGCTGTCGCGGGCACCCAGAGGTCACCAATAATGGCATTGGCGGCACTACAATGAGGACAGGGGCAGAGGGAGGATTTGACGCGATAGTAAGTGGGCAACAGGAGAAGGTTGAAGGCGCTCGGGGCGACGCTAGGGTAGATGAGGAAGACCCGTAGATAAGAGGTAACGGGTTTGGGAATTTACTCCCAAAACCCCCCGAGACTTAAAAAAACTAATGGAAAAATTGAAATTAGTCCCTCCTGTTTCTATTGCATTAAAACTGGTACCCCTGATCGTGACAAATTACTATTTAGTCCCTCATGGTTCTATTGTACTAAAAAAGGCACCCTGGACCCACAACATACTATGGTACATAGGCCCATTAGTACCCATACTGAATCTGAATCAGGAATAGCACTCCAGACAGGCACACATACTCACAAAAACAGAAATTGGATTTTTTATTGTGGTACAACAGATACTATGACAAATGAGTTGTCTGACATAATCTATCCCTCCAGGCCATTTAAATTTTATATACAGACTGCTAGTGGAGAACTATCCAGAGTTGAGGGGGCAGGAACTATTGCACTCTCTCAGAAGCTGTGATTACAAAACTATTTATATATTCCTAATCTGTCATGCAAATTATTATCTTTGAGCCATGTGACTAAAGAATTGAATTGTGTAGTACTTATATATCCCAATTTCTGTCTTATGCAGGACATTCATACTCGGGAGATAATTGGGCGTGGTACTGAGCAAGGCGGTCTATATCACGTGGATGAGGTGGCTCAAAAAGGCTCTGTCATGCTGACTCAAGAGATGACTAATCGACAAATTTGGCTATGGCATTGGCGTCTAGGTCACCCATATTTCATTTATCTTAAGAAATTATTTCCTGCTTTGTTTAGAAACCATAGTGAACCGTTCACTTGTGAAACGTGCATTCTTGCTAAGAGTCATAAAAGTACTTTTTCGTCAAATAATACTAGAGTTAATTAGGTTTTTTTCTTTAATACACTCTGATGTATGGGGTCTGTTACGAACGGAATTTAGGGTCTAGGAGATTAGGTGCCTAATTTAATGATAATAGCAATTAAACAAATAAATAAGTTAGTAAGTGGAATTAAGAAAGTGGGAAAATGAAGTATTAAAGAAAAGAGATACACAAATGCATAAATGAGAAAAATGAAGATGAGGTATAAAATAAAAATAAATACAAATAAAAAATGTGGAAAAGTAAATGAATTGGGAAAAATAAATGAAATGAATAAATGTAAAAAGGAAAGGAAATAAAATAAGAGAAAGAAATGAAAGAAAATGAGAAAAGTAAAGAAATAAAGAGGTAAAGAAATATGTGTTAGGAAAAGAAAAATGATATGAAAAATAAAAA
>CAOGCB010371741.1:0-13562 GCA_948266635.1 Cnidoscolus chayamansa | reverse complement strand
TTTTTATTTTTGGGCAAGAAAAGAGTGATTTTTGCTTAAATGGGAAGCAAGAAAAGGAGTTCTGGTTCTGTAGAGGAAGTAGATAATTTATTAGATTCTAACACTGAGAATGTCGCTTCTAACCCTCTTAAGAAGAAATTGAAGAAAGGTAAGAAAAAAGATGGAGAAACATTGCACGGGGAGGCTCCTGCTGTTCCTAGTTCTGTAAAACCTATGGAAAGAAGGAAGGAAAGGAAGGCTTTGGACAAAGAAAGGCACCGCATGGCTTTAGATAATCAAGAATCAAAACCTAAAGTGATGGAAGTAGATAAGGAAGTTAATGAAACTAGGGAGCAAATGGTGCTTTCATCCACTGGTGGTTTGCCTGAGTTCCATATTGGTGTTTTCAAGGACTTGGCGTCAGCAGATGTTTGTGTGAGAGAAGCTGCTGTAGAGAGATTGGCCACAGAATTACTGGCCGTTCAAAATGCATATGAGATGGTTGAGAATAAGGAATCGATTGAAGGTGGATTAAAACTGGAAGCTGAAAAGGATGATGGGCTGAATAATTGTGCACCTTCTTTGAGATATGCTGTGCGTAGGCTCATTCGTGGTGCTTCATCATCAAGGGAGGTATGGTTGATTGAATGGCATAGTCTCTCTCTTTTCTTTTCTTTTTTTTTTTTTTAAATCAAAGCTGTGCATTTGTTACACCATTTAAATTAGGATTTAGATTTCCATATATGTGTGTATGTGTACAAATTAATGCATTTATGCCTGAAGATTGCACTATGGGAGCATGAGATCTTTATTGGAGTTCCAAGAAGTTGTCCACCTTGGTAATTGACCCTCAGCTGAGAATAGTTCGTTTTGATCTTCGCTTGTATCTTCTTGCTGAGTTCTGTCTTGCAGAGAAAATTTTATAGGTTGCGTGTGTTTATCACATTCTTCACGAGTTCAGTGAAGATAGTGCAATTATCAGTTGTTTCTTTGCATTTTTAAGACATATCATACTTTTAGAAATGTACCTTTTGTGACCTCTGTTCTTAAGTTAAATAATGTATGTGTTCTCTCATTCTAATTTCCCATGGTATCAAATATTAAACTTCCTCATGTAAATTCTTTAACAGGAATACAGGATACAAGTTGTCCCATATGCAGAACGATTACTTTTATTTTTTAGAATATTCACGAGTTATCTACTGCTAACTGAGATTGGGGCTTACCCAGACAGTTGGATAATTTACTCTGCAATATTTCTTAGAATAGCAATAAACTTGCATGGGCTGTCTTTGACGTATTGTTATTGGCTTACTCTTTGTAATGCATACTCTGACGGCTTTCTAGTGTGCAAGACAAGGATTCGCATTAGGTTTGACTGTGTTAGTTGGCACAATTCCTAGCATCAAACTGGACTCATTACTGAAGCTAATAGTTGATTTGTTAGAGGTTTCTTCATCAATGAAGGGTCAGGTAAGCAAGAATCATGTTTATGTGTGCTAGCCTAGCTTGTTAGAATGCTATCTGCACCACAAGAAGTTCCTTAAGCCACTTCCTGTGACACTGCAGGAAATAAGGGATTGTCTTCTAGGTCGTTTGTTTGCTTATGGTGCGCTTGCCCGATCAAGAAGAATGACCAAAGAGTGGACGTCTGATAAAAGTGTATCTCTGAACATGAAACCATTCATCAAGGAATTCATCAGTGCTCTTCTCTCCCTTGCATCAAAGAAGCGATATTTGCAGGAGCCTGCCACTGAAATTATTTTAGATTTGGTTGAAAAGGTACTTTGTTCTGATAAATGAAGGACATTGCTTCTACATTTATGCAAAATTGTTTCTTATTTGGTGATATGTTGACTAGGTATCACCAATTTGTGCTTCACAACGGAGCATATATCTCTGAACATGCACGTGTTCTTGCTAGATTATTTTTCTGCTAAATCAGCATTGCACCTCATGTTAATTATTACGTTGACCAATTGATGTTCTCCGATTATGTTGGGAGGATTTGCTGATGTTGTCTTATGTTTTTAGCTGCAAAACAAATTGGATAATCATTTTATTTTTTTTTCTAGACTGTTAACAAAAGTAGAACCTACCAAAAGTTCATGAACTCTTGAACTATGTTCAATAAAATATGAACAACAATAACAACAGCAACAACACGCCTTAGTCCCAAAAAAGGATAAATTGTTTTTCTAAAAAAAATTAAATATTAAATTTATTTTCAATCTTTTCTTCTAATGTGTCAAACATCTATGTGTCTGATAAATATACTGCTTATAATACTGCTAGAGCCTTTGATACACGTTCATACTAATGTTGCCAGGCACTAGAAGTACTGATTTTTTGGGTAATGAAAACTAGTTTTCTTTTGTTTTTTACTGCACTATGTTAAGGTCCTTTTCTTCCACATTGAGTTAAGAACATGATCTTCGACCAATATCAAGATTCAAACTTCATCCAAAGACCAAGAAAGTAACAATTTTAAGGACCTTTGTTCTTTTAGGTTGGACTACTCTTTTTTCCTTTCACTCTTTATTAGGCATTGCACCTCATCAAAGTTGTTGCGAGTTTCCGTTGCTTAAATTATTTCTCAAATTTGTCTGCATTGTCATATGATAAGGTGATTGGTTCATCATCTCTTGACCCTTATCTACTAATATATTTTGATTGCAGTTGCCACCTGATGTCTTGCTGAATCACATACTTGAGACTCCTGCTCTTCGTGAGTGGTTTGAGGGAGCAACAGATGTCGGAAATCCTGATGCACTGCTTTTAGCCTTGAAAATTCGGGATAAAATTTCCGTTGATAGCATGTTATTCGGCAATATTTTGCCATATCCATTTAGCCCTGGCAGACTTTTTTCATCAGACCATTTGTCCTTACTTGTTAACTGCTTGAAGGTGATAGTTAAAAACATATATGTGCTATAAAATTAATTACTCTAAGAAGTATATCACTTGCTCAAACATTTCTTCTGTGGGAAATGGCAGGAATCAACTTTCTGTCAACCTCGAGTTCACAGTGTGTGGCCTGTCCTGGTAAATATTATTTTACCTGATGCTGTTCTGCAAGCTGAAGATATGGTGTCAGCTTCTAATTCTCTTAAGAAGCATAAAAGAGGTCGCAAGGTTAGCTCTTCTGAAGAAGAAACTTCAAAGAGTATTAAGAATTTTTGTGAGGTTATCATTGAGGGATCACTTCTTCTTTCATCTCATGATCGTAAGCACGTGGCATTTGATATTCTGCTTCTTCTCCTTCCAAGATTACCTGCATCTTTTGTTCCTATTGTGCTATCTTACAAATTTGTTCAGTGCTTGATGGATATACTTTCAACAAAAGACTCCTGGCTGTATAAAGTTGCAGAGAATTTTCTTAAAGAATTGTTGGATTGGGTCGGAAATGATGATGTCAGAAGGGTTGCTATCATAGTGGTTTTACAAAAACATAGCAATGGAAAATTTGATAACATTACAAGAACAAAAACAGTTAAAACTTTAATGGCAGAGTTCGTGACAGAAGCCGGTTGTATGCTGTTTATTCAGAATTTAATGAACATGTTTGTGGATGAAGGTCACACTTCAGAGGAACCTTCAGATCAGAGCCAAACAACTGATGACAACTCAGAGATAGGTTCAATAGAGGACAAGGATTCAGGTAGTGCAATGGGAAATTCTGATTTTTTAAAAATCTGGGTTGTGGAGTCCCTACCAAGTATTTTGAAATGTTTGAAGCTGGATCCAGAAGCAAAGTTTCGGGTGCAAAAGGAAATTCTAAAGTTCCTAACGGTGCAAGGTCTGTTCTCTGCATCTCTTGGATCTGAAGTTACTTCTTTTGAATTACAGGAGAAATTCAGGTGGCCAAAAGTTGCTGCCTCAAGTGCCACTTGCAAGATCTGTATTGAGCAGATCCAACTTTTGCTGGCAAGTGCTCAAAAACTAGAGGGGTCACATTCTTTGGCAAATGGCCTTGAGCCCAATGATCTTGGGTCTTACTTCATGCGATTTCTTAGCACATTACGCAACATTCCTTCTGTTTCTTTGTTTCGACCTTTGAGTAATGAGGATGAGAAGGCATTTGAAAGATTGCAAGAAATGGAAACAAGGTTGTCCAAAAAGGTATAAGTTCTATTATCACGCTTGCCTTTGGCAATGCTAATTGTTCATAATTTTTCATATTGTAATTGTATAATCTAATTACATGGATGGCCTGCATGGTGAATCTAAACAAAGTCAAATTTGTTTATATTATATTTATTGATTTTTACACATAATATATGTACTGAGGTTGCTAAAATTGAATGATTGGCGTAATTTGGTTTTCACCTAAGTGGGAATTTTTAAAAACCAGTATTTATCAATTCTTTGCTGTCGACTTTGCTTTAGTAAAGTGCATTTATTGGTGCGCCCTAGACCAATGGCTATTTTTTAACTTGTGAATTTGTGGGTGCTTGCAAGATGGTTCTTTTGTGCTTGAATCTTGCAGTTATCCGTTATTTTCGAATCTTCTATCAGGGTGGTATGTTTCCGTTGTGTCATCCATTTACTTTTCTCAAAATGTGTCATCTGTCACCTTACATGTTCTGTAATATTTCTGGAGAATGCTCAGTTCTGACATGTTGTAATGCTACCAGGAAAGGAATTGTGGGTCTAGTTTAGATGCCAATAGATTGCATGCATTGAAGTATCTACTGATCCAGTTGCTGCTCCAAGTGCTCCTGAGACCAGGAGAATTCTCTGAAGCTGTGTCTGAAATAATTATCTGCTGTAAGAAAGCTTTTCAAGCTTCTGATCTGCTTGACTCTTCAGGAGAAGATGAATTAGATAGTGATGGGAGTCCTGAGTTAATGGATGTTCTTGTGGATACTTTGCTATCATTGTTGCCACAGTCTTCAGCTCCTATGAGATCTGCGATGGAACAGGTGTGCAATTATAGCAAGTTTAGTTTCTTTTTATTTTTCCTCAACTTGTATCTTGGCTTTACATTTTTGTATATTTCAGTGTGCAGTTTGCTATATAATTATGATGCTCTAATTAGTTGAGTATTTTATCTTTTCCTCAATGTTAATACATTTTTTCTTAGCTAAAGTGCTATTTCAAAGTTCAGCATTTTAACTCACGGTTTGTCATTACTTAAAGAATCTTGGTGAATTCTTTTTTTTTTTTTTCCATTTGTTTGAATCACTGATCAGAATGTTAGATGCTGTACTGTGTATTTTGCAGGATTTATATATTTTTTTTGATAGCAATGAAATCTTTTAAGAATTTTCTGCAGTTTTTTAACCTCATGTTTTTTAACTTAGGCTTTCTTTGTGCTTTCAGGTTTTCAAGTATTTCTGTGATGATGTGACAAATGATGGGCTTCTTCAGATGTTGCGTGTCATTAAGAAAGATTTGAAACCAGCCAGACATCAGGAACCAGATAGTGAAGAAGATGATGAAGATTTTCTCGGTATTGAAGAAGATGAAATTGATGAAGCTGAGACAGGCGAAACAGGTGAGATTGAAGAGCAGACAGATGATTCTGAGGCAGTAGTGGAAGCTGAGGAAGCTGTCAAGGAATCACCTGAAAATTCCGATGATTCTGATGATTCCGATGGAGGAATGGATGATGATGCAATGTTCCGAATGGACACTTACCTTGCCCAAATTTTCAAAGAGAGGAAGAATCAGGCTGGGGGTGAAACTGCTCAATCCCAGCTTGTTTTGTTCAAACTTCGTGTCCTTTCATTGCTGGAGATTTACCTACATGAAAATTCAGGCAAGTACATTGTTCTTTTTGTGAGATCAGCTGTATGGTATATGAATTAAGAGCACCAGTATGATTTTTTATTCTCCTTTAGACATCTTAGTGTTTGTCTTGAAAACACATGCCATTTTCTGCCTCAAGTGTTGGTGAGATTTCCATGTGAAGTTGCAAGACTTAATTGTTTATATGTTTTGCGATTGTCAAACTTTCGGTGTTTTCTACAACCCCCCCGCAAATACACACACCCTGGACCTGGAAGGATACCAAATAAGTAAATAACTATGGGGCTGCATGTTGATTTTATGCTTTTTTTTTTTTTTCTTCATTTACAGGCAAGTCTCAAGTTCTGACAGTGTACTCAAACTTAGCATCTGCACTTGTTAAACCACACACTACAGAAATTAGTGAGCAGCTTGGCCAGCGTATATGGGGAATCATTCAAAAGAAAATATTTAAAGCAAAGGACTTTCCTAAGGGTGAAGATTTGCAACTGTCTACACTTGAATCTTTATTGGAAAAGAACTTAAAGTTGGCATCGAAACCATTCAAGAAGAAGAAATCTGCAGTTCCATCAAAGAAAAAGCAGTCAGCCTCCTGGAAGCGTCACAAGATGATTGTTTCCCTTGCCCAGAACTCAACCTATTGGATTCTGAAAATAATTGATGCCAGAAAATTTTCTGATTCTGAACTGCAGAGAGTTTTTGATATTTTAAAAGAAGTATTGGTGGGATATTTTGACAGTAAAAAATCTCAAATAAAATCTGAATTTTTGAAAGAAATATTCAGAAGAAAGCCATGGATTGGGCACCATCTCTTTGGCTTTCTTTTGGAGAAATGTGGCAGTGCAAAGTCTGAATTTCGCCGAGTTGATGCCCTTGATTTAGTGATGGAAATATTGAAGTCGATGGTTTCTTCTGGCACTGATGAAAGCAGCCGCAATGCATCAAAAAAGATCTTGAAAAACCATCTGCAAAAGTTCAGTCATCTGGTGAAGGAATTGGTGATGAATATGCCAGAAAACAAGTCAAGGCGGGCTGAAGTACGCAAGTTCTGTGGCAAGATCTTTCAGATTGTGTCAATCCATGACATTACGAAGTCTTTTCTTAAAGATTTGACCCCAGAGACCCAAGCTGCTTGTGAATCTCAACTTGGTGAGCTATTTCATAATTTGAAGAAAGCTAACAACCCTAAGAATTGATATTGCTAGTTCTCACGAGTATAATACAATCTGGTTAGCCTTGAGTTGCCTGTTATGTGCTTCAAACATGCCCAAATATTAGCCAGCATGTTATTTGATTGAAACAATTTTGAGAAGATACTTCGACAAGAGAATCATCAACTTACCTTTTGGTATAATTATTTGAATCTTTTGGCAGCTGCTACCTTACAGTGTTTTTCGCTAGTTATTATCTATTTTTCAAAATATTCATCAGGTTTTCACATAAAAGGAATCTAATGGTTTTTTACAGTTTTGAGCTGCCTTATCTGTCTAAGGGATGATATATATTCCTTTTTTGTTGAACTAAGGTTATTTGTTTTTGTTTGGACTTTGGATTGGGAAATAACTATATCTTAATATCAAATTAGTAAGGTTAGTAATATAGATGTTTTATTGGCCATCCATTTTGTTTAAAATTAAATCCACGTCAATATTCAAACATTGCAATTACTTTGATATTATTTCCATTGTCATCATTGTAGGTTCTCTCTTTTTGTTCTCACTTTTTCATTTCTAATTTATCACACTTCCATAGTGTGATATTTGATTATTTATGTTACCCGTTCTCACTGTATTTCCAATTTGTATTATATGCACTCTTAAGCTTATTTATTCACTGGTCTTGTGTGCATATACACTCTGCTATACAACATAACTAGCTTAACCATAAATTTATATAGCTTAGCTTTTTGTCGAGTATCTACATTCATATGACATACTTGTCATACTTCATTTTATCTATTAGGATTTGCTCCTATGAATTGTTTCATGTTCTATTCCTAAATACTTGCATTGATTGTATTGAAACCCATAATTAAATCTCCCTTCCGTTTCCTCTCTAATCTAAAACCATTACTCTAAAAGATCCTTATTCACAACTAATATTTTTCTATTAATTCATTCAGTTGATTCATTTACTTAGGATAATATCATTTACAACTAACATGCTTGATAAGATATCATCTTGAAGATGATTAATTAGTTCATCTATAACCAAGTATGAACTCAAAATTGAATCTAA
The DNA here is from genome assembly GCA_948266635.1 of Cnidoscolus chayamansa. NCBI lineage: Eukaryota > Viridiplantae > Streptophyta > Magnoliopsida > Malpighiales > Euphorbiaceae > Cnidoscolus > Cnidoscolus chayamansa. Next base: position 5,591 of record CAOGCB010371741.1, on the reverse strand, counting down.
TGTGTCTCATTATATAATGTCTTTTTTAGGTGCATGCATATATCCTTCATTTCTATGAGTTTGTATTGAACTTTTTAGTTTGAAGATGTACTTTTATTGTAGACATAGGAAGCTTAGCGTCGCTCCAGGGTAAATTACATAGGAGGTACATCAATTTAGAGTTGTAAAGTACTCATTTTATTTTGTCGCTGAAAAATCCCTTTTAAGACTTCTACTTAAATAGCATAAAAACCTGCAGGTTTCGAAGTTAACTTTGCTTACATGGATTTATTGGGTAAATTCCATCCATTATATATGAACTTATATCTTTGTAATAGTAAGGTATACAATTTTAATTTATGTAAATTACCTAGCATTTCCAACCCTATATTTAATCTTATATTTTTGTAATATCTCATTTGTGTTTAAAAATATGAACCAAAATGCTTTTCTTCCACCTGTTATGTCATGGAATGGGTAGGTGAACCAAGCTATCCAATCTCCTTTAGGCATTTTATTACTTTTTCATGGTGATACCATTTGTGGTTCAAGCTGCTTATGCTCATATTTTTTATCACCTTTTTAACGTTAACAAACATGATTCCATGTAGGTTTAAGGTTTATAATGTACATATTGAATCTCTGAAGAAGATATTATTTTCATATTTTCTCATTTTTATTTCACTGTCTTCTAATAAAACTTGTTGATTATTATTTTTAATGCACTCGGACCTTATTTGGATCTCTACTTATGGAGCTAGCTTATAAATCTTTTCATTCTTTCTTTTTTTTTCTCTCTCCCACCCATATTTCCAAACTCTTGTGAATGCAGTAGTTCCCTTTTGGATATGCCTAGTAAATCCATTGTTATTTTCTGACGGTGACTCGCCTTTGCCTTAAATACATTATGAATACATTCTATCAAATAGTTTCACCTTAGATGCTATTTGGTTTCATATTATGGATAACGTAATTCTTACATAAAGTACTATACCTTATTCTATTGAGACCTTTACTCTCAGAAGTGTTCAAATCTTATTCCTTTTTTTTTTTTGAAGTTGTTTTCCAAAACCCCGAACTGAATCTTAGAATGGTGTTTTCCATATTTAATACCTACTCTTATATTTGAACTTTTAAGAATTGAGAATACCTTGAATCCATCTGTCTATTATCTTTTCATATCCATTCCTATTTGAGGTTCATTTATGGCAACACTAGTTCGAGTGAAATAGTCTTTATTTTGTGCAATTTCACCATCTTACGTTTGCTTGTATATTTCTAAGTCTCAAAAAGAATGCGTAATGGGTGTCTTGAGGCTTTGTATTTGTTCACTTAGTTCTTTATTCTCATGGAATAGCATCTTTGTTTGCACTTGTCCATCTTGGTGGGGAAAGAGTTGCTTATTTTGCACCGCATCCAAGATTTTGGACATGTAACAATTACATTATGGATTGAATTGGAAGTGATAATGTATTTGGTAATGAAAAACTTGATGAGATTTGGTGTTGGGAGCACGTGGCATGTAAACCTTATAATTAAAGAAGACCAGTTGCGGAAACATGATTTTGATGAATATTTGTCCAATTCCACCGCCCAAAACTGCTTATTATTACGCCTCACCACTCAGCACTCAGCAGCAAGACCTTTGGGTTGTTAGCAAGGAACCCTTTCAATAGGGTGAAGAGGGCCTTTCGACAAGGCATCTTAGTCCCAAAGGATTTATTGTTGAGGAATGCCAATTGTCATCTTGTATAATATTTTTAATATTTCAAGGGATCTTTTTGGATGATATTTGTGTGAGATGAACAAATATCTTGTAAGAAAGCAAACCCACCCACTGTCATGGGCATCTCTTTTACTAGGAGGAGCTTTCCCTTAAATTAGCCTAATCATACTACTTTATTTTATGATTTAGATTGCTGAACCAACACTAATCACATTCCTAAACCTTTTTTTTTTTAAATGAAATTCATTAATTCCTTTTAATCTTTCTCACCCACTAGGGAATCTATTTCTATTATAACTTGAAGAATATCAGTTGGGTCTTTTTTTTTTTTTCCCTTTTGCTAATAAAAAAATCTTATGTGACTTCATGTGGGTTTTTATAACATCCCTAGGTCGATGACTTGGGATGATAGTGACCATCTACACCCTGAAAAAAGAAAACAAAAAAAAATAATAATAATAATAATTTTTCTAAAAGAAAAGAAAAGAGGTGCTGTACATTCACTAGTATTAACAAGGTATAAAAGAAAAATAATAATAATAAATGAAAACAAAAATCTGCAAGTATCCCACTGAAGCCAAGTAAAAAATATTGATCTGAGATGTAGGCCTCTTGCGTCTCCTATCCAGCTTAGCTTCTTCACTTTAACACGATTTCCATGTTCTCCTTCCTTGTAACACCCAGCAAGATGTAACAAAATGTTTTTCCAATTCCAATCCAAATCAAGCCTCGGCCGGCCGACCGCACCTTCATATTCATAAATCCGTCCAGTGTCCACAGTGATGCATATTACGTCTGGTTAGGATTTTGCCTTTCGTCCTCCAGCAACACATTACACTTTATAAGCTGTGTGTGTGTACTTCAAGTGTTGCATATTTTCCAAGGCAAGAATGAGCTCGTAGTTTTTACAACCCCCACCCCCACCCCCTTAGGAACTTTTCTTTATAAGCAAAGCCAATTACACCCAATGACAAAGGCAGGCAGGCAATGCTCAGAGAAGCTAAAAGGCTTGTATTAAAAGTTATGTGTACAGAGTACTTCATCTATTTTACCTCTTCCTCTACAGCCCTCCCTACCCATTTCCTTAAACCTTTTCACTGCAATTCCTACCCCTCTAACTTACAAACTTGATCGCCCCTTTTTTTTTACACAAAATCAATTACTTCCCAAGTTGCAGCCTCCAACCAATGTAAACCGGTACTTACTGTCAATTTTCCATCAAATCTTCCAAAGTGCAATCACCAAATAACAGAATCGAGAACCCTCCATGTACAAAACATTTTTTTTTCCAAGCCTCATTAGGCTATTTGCCAAATTACAAGATATAATTTTGGAATCAACAACAAATTGCAGTCCCTCTTCCATTTCCAAGTCACATCAACCACGACAACCTCTTCTTCAAAGTTAAATCCCGCATCCTTGTATCTCAAAAGCCTTTAAGAATGTGCATCCTCAGAATCACTACCTGACGAGCTTCCTGAATCAGAATCTGCATTTTTTTCCGAGAGATATTTTAGCATTTCTGGAAAATAGAAATACGCATCATTGCGCTTCAAGATTGATTAGAATGGATTTAAATTCATACCACTAGATGAAGAAGATTCATCACTCGAACTACTTGAGCTGCTAGAACTACTACTTGCATGACCATTGTCCTTTTCAATCTCCACTGGAGGGAAACTGCTCATTGGCATCTCATCACCAATGTCGACATCCTCATCACCAGCATCCCCTTTCTTTGGCTTCTTTGCTTCAGTTGCAACATCCATCCTCTCATTTCCAAATGCCTCCTACATCAAATATCAATAGCAAATCAGAACATGCTATGTATAAATTCAAGTAATGCAGTTTAAGCATACTTGCCTGCAACAATTTCAAGAAATGATAAACAGAACCAAGATAGAAGTATACCTTATTTCCTTCACTAGCAGCAGTAGCCACATTATTGATACCCATTAACGCTTGACGCTTTATCTTGCTAACCATCTTCTTATAATTGGTCACAAAACGATCAAGCTCCCATAGCGTCTCAGTGTCAACAGCTTCAATATCTAGCTCAATCTCATCTCCCTCCTGCCTCAAATGCCCATTCCTCTTCCTTATTATCTGCACGACCTGCTCCATCTTCTCTTGAGGCAAACTCTGCAGCCCAATCCCCAATTTGTGCTTCTCCTCAAGAGACATCTCCCTCTTGTTGGGATCCTTGGCTTTGGGTTTAGGTAGCTTAACTGGCTTCACCGGAGGGGCTCGCATTGGGGAAGGAGTTCTCACAGGCAACTGTGATGTTGATTGAGCGTTAGACCCAATTGGTTGCATTGATTTCCCAACGGGGTCAGATTTAGGCAAATGCATTATGCTTTCCTGATCTTTCTTTACTCTATCAATGTCGCAACGATTGGGTATGTTATCCCAAGAACTAGCTTGCACTTCTTGAACTTGTTCATGCTTATGCTCATGCTCATGCTCATCCACCTGATACTGATCATCCTCTCCGACTCTGTCTCTAATGGGTCGATACCATTCCTCGAATCTGGAAAGAAGCTGCTCGGCGAGATTATACACATCGTGACCTTTAGGGTTGTACTTCATGGCATTGTTGAAGGTCAATCTCACATCAGCAGCAAAATCCATGGGTGAGTCGTACAAAACTTTTCCTAATTTAGACTTGACGGTACCCAAATCCATAGGATTCTTGATTATATCAAAATAATCATGAAGCTTCATACCCTCAACATCGACCGGCACATTAAATATATACGCATGCTTGTGCTTCATCAGTTTCGCCAAAATCTGGGCGCATTTCTTCATCAATTGGCCGTTCTCCGGATGAATCGATCGCTTCATATCTTTGGCTCCGAATCCAAAATTTGCTGCTGGAAACGGCCGCTTGTTCCCCAAAATTTTCTTATTGCTGTTGTTTGTTGCTATATGTTTCTTGTTATGGAAATTGGAGGTAGATCTGATCTGAAGCTCAGAGGATTCGATTCGATTCTTCAACTGCCGGATCTGTTCCAGCTCCTCCACCAAACGATTCTTCAGCTCCACCAGCTCCTTCTTCGAATACGACGCGATATTAAACGTCAAATACCCACCACTGTTGAAATCGCTCGTCGGCCTCCTGTTTATCGAAGAAGCGTCATCCGATGCAGCTGGTTGCGTTATGGCCGGTGGCCCATCGTAGTTGATAACAGGCTGAGACGCTTGGAATTGCCTTTTCTTGGACAATTTAGGGTTAGGGTTAGAATAAGGAACTTTGCCCATGAATTTAGCACCGCCTCTCGGCTGTTGTTGCGTCCAATTCGGTTCGTTACGATTTGTTATTACTGCAGACGCCATGAAGATTCCGGTAGAATTCCGGCTGGTCTCCGGCGTGGACTTCCCAATCCGGATGAACAAGAAATCATGAATCGGATAGAGCGTGTACACCACGCGCCACTGAAAGATTAACCCGCTAACTCAACAAATTGGAAGGCAAAAAGATACAACGACTTCAGATGTAAACGCGAAGGGTTAGGGTTTGGAATTTGGGGATTTCCCTTGTAATAGCGAGGAAGAGAGGGAGGCAAGAGCTGCTTCTTAAAGGCGATGAGATCTGCCCGGTGAAATATCGGGCAGAATCCAAACCGTTAAATGAATTTGATTACTTGATCTGAGGCCCGTGAGGCTGACCGTATGACCTGTCTTAGACGGTTAGGATACGGAGTTCGAAATACGTGTCTTTGTTGGAAACCGTTGGATGGAGAGTGAGGGTTGGGAATGCGATTTGGGACCGGGGTGAATTTGGGTTGAATTTGCTGTGAATTTAGGGTTATTGTGGAGATGGAGTCCACGGGGTCGACGACGTGGAAAAAGCCAACTGGATGGCCCGCTTCAGCACGAAGCTCTG
>CAOGCB010371419.1:0-10521 GCA_948266635.1 Cnidoscolus chayamansa | reverse complement strand
TATTTTTCTTTTAAAAGCCACTATTTATGCCTTTTTCCCCATTTGACCTTTTTACCCTTCTCCTTTCTTTTATTTCCATTATTCTTTATGTTTCTATTTCTAATTCCATTTTCATTTCTTTTATCATTTCCAATTCTATTTCTTTCTCATATTATTCATTTCCCTTTTTTTTCATTTATATTACGAATTCCTTTACCACAATACTTCATTTATTTCATCATGCCTTTATTTTACCTTTCTTATTTCCAATTGCTTTATTAACTCCATCTTCTTTTTATTTCCTAATTTCATTATCATTTATTACATTATTTATTCATTTAATTACTAAGTTTAAATAAATTAGGTGTCTAATATCCTAGGCCCTAATTTTCGTTCGTGACAATTTATTTTTTCATGTGATGTGTTATGCCTTAAGTAGTTATGATGCATGAATGTATAAAATGTTATGTATACGAATGCGTGTTTAAATGAATGAATGAATGCATAATGAATGATAATGTAGGAAATGATAGAAAACATGAAAAATTGTGATGTAGAAATGGCATGAGATGATACATAGGCTTGTTAGGGTTTCGGTCATCTTCGAGTAGTCAAAATTCTAACGTTAGTAGCGGTATGCTACAATTGGGTTGTTACGTCAAGGATATTCTTCAGGCGAAATAGTGGGATATCAAAGTCAGTTTTTTTCTTTCTCAACCCCATCTTATCCACTAAACCTTATATGTTAGATATATTTATTTTTGCGAACATTAATTTAGTAATAATGCCATTTTTACATTCCTTTATTATTGGTGCGTTTGTTTGATTACATTTGCTTGATTATTATCTTTCTAATATTTTAAACATGTAATAAATTCCTTGGCATCCTATGACACAATGTAGATGAAATCATGAAGAGTTCATGATATGAGATTCCTATTACATGCAAATGTATGGATGCTAAAACTATCCATGGTCATAGCATTAATGAGATAGGACATCATTGATGCAGATAGACTGACACATATTACACTCTTTGACTAGGTCAAGCAATGGTTCTCGTAGCTATGAGCATGGTGATGTTCAGAGTTAACATGTGGATACTTGTTTTGGAAACAAGTACATCGAAGATTTGACAACGAGATATCCATCTTTATCACGAAAGAGCATCATGTCGATTGTGCATTATACTTAGATTTGAGAACATCAAGGATACCCTAAGTATATAAGCTATACTTTGACTTAAAAAGGCTCGTGCTTTATTCATATAAAGCATCCATAGACGAGAGATTGGGTATAGTGATAATACTTGAAAGAAATTGAATGATCAATAAAGGATTCACCGATCCTTAATAAAGTAGGGATTTTATTATGTTGAAAACTTAGAAAGAAATCCTTGGCGAAAGTAGAGTCCTAACATGGGTACAACTAATATGACTCTATTAGAATAGTGATTCTAATCATTCGAGGCTTTTACAAGCATTAAACCATGAACACAAAGTGTCACGTCAATAGAGAGATTGAATATGAAGGTGAAAGCATATATGGCACAGTAACCGTATATGGAAGGGTATTATGTTCAAACAACATTTGACCTTTCGACAGATTGGGAGTCATGATGCACTACTTGATGCCGCTCATGATCTACACATATGATAAATTCATTAAACTTGAATTTATAATTTAAAGATGTTTAAATAAAATATGTGTTACCTTGGTGGGCTGGAAACCCAATGGGTCACACACATAAAAGGAAATGCATGCTTGGATAAAAAGAAGAAGTTTAATGGGCCTATTAATGAGATGAGTAGAGCCTTTTCTGGAAGTGAGGAAGGAGGAACACTAATGGGTTAAAATGTAAGACCTAATAAGGCTTAAGTCTTGATCTGTAAATTAGGTTATGTGCTAGATTAAATAGGCCTAACGTATGCTAAACTAAAACCTAACTCCTTAGGTTAAAGTTCGAGCCTACCACTTATATAAATGACATTAAGTGGTTGGCCAAAGGGGGACAAAAATGTTCATAAGAGAGTTCCATTGATCAAGAGAGAGATTATAAGTCGCGACTGCCTTCCACTCTTGGAGGCCTTAGCCACTGCTACCTTCCTCATTCTCTTTCTGTTTTCTTGTCTTCCACATAGCAAGTCGAGTCGATTGGCACTTATTCACTACCCCTTGGAGGTTCTAAGTAAGTGATCTATGTGTGAATCAATGTTGGAGGTGATCCTGTAAAGTAATATTGCAGTTTACTATAACCTAGTAACAAAAGAAAAGCAAATAACGAGGGTGTTCCACCAATTTTGTGTAAGTTTTGGTAAACTCCCTTGATATTAACGAATGGTTTGCATGATAGCTTGATCCATGGGATCTTAGGATATTTTTTGACACAAACCCTAGATAAAGATCTAAGACCTAACAATCAATGAGGTTCCAAACCCTAGAATCGAAATTGAATCAAGTGATAACATGAGTAACCCAACCCCAATCGAGTCTGTCAATTAGAACCAAAGTTATCCAATCGATATCTCCAAGCATTAATTGAAGAAATCCAACATGCGTAACCTGACCCTAATCGAACCTGTCAATTAGAATCTAAGTTATCCAATCGATCTCTCCGAGCATTAATTGAAGAAATCTGGCAGTTCTATTCGTAAGAACTAAAGGAAGAGAGAACTCTCTCAATCAAATTTTCATAAAAATGTATTCTGAATGTTTCTACCGTCAATAACAGGTATTTATAGGCAAACCATAGGCAACCCTACATCCTACACATAGGCTGGCAGCCTAAATACAAAAATGGCTAGCCTAAAACACATAAACGATAAAAAAAAGTGTGATAAATAAAGGATGGCAATGAAGGTCGATGGCCTTCCCTTCAAAGGCAAGCAACTTTATGCGATAAATGGCATAGAGACATTGATATATGACGTTCATGGCCTTAGGACTTGTGTTAGAGTCGTATTGAATCAACTTTTGCCCTTGAAGCTCCATAATCAAGCCTTGCACCGCTTCTTCCATCCGCTTAGTCTATGACGTCTCTTGAAGACTGGACGTCTCCTAATCTCCATCATTTCCCCCATCCTCGAATCTCTTACATCATATAAGGAAAAATAAAAAAACATTAAAAATACCACTTATCTTACCATATTGATTTGGCAAATCTAGCTTGAAAGCCTCGTTGTTGATGCGCTCAAATACTTGAAAAGGACTGTCTACCCTAGGATGTATTTAGACCTTCATTGTGTAGCAATCCTTTTCTTCGTCAAATTTATCCAAACCCAGTCTACAAGTCGAAAAGTAAGCTTATCACGACCATGGTTAGCTTGTCGAGCATACTGCTCATTTGTCTTCACAATTTTAGCTCGGACCTTGGCATTCATTTCCCTAACTAACTTTGCCTTTCTCTTTCCATCAACATCAACAAATTCATTAGAAGGCAAAGGTAAAATATCCAAGGGATTCAAAGGATTAAATCCATATATAATCTCAAACGGTGAATGTTCAGTAGTAGAAGGTAAAGCCCTATTGTACATGTTGACCCCATAAGGAGAAAACTAATTTTGATGGTAACAAAACTTAATGAATTATGCTAACAAATGATCCAAGAATTTCATAACAAAGGGTGAAAAAAGATAAAAAGAATGAAAAAATGAAAAGAGCATGGAAAGGAGGTACATCACCAAGATATATAAAGAAATGAGAACTAGGCCGAAAACATGTAAAAGAAGTGAGAATTATGCCAATGTTTCTCATGCATTAAAAAGTTTTTCTTATGCTCAAAATGATTTTTTAAGACGAGAAAAATCAAATAAAAAATGCTGAAATTAGATACCTAATTTTAGCTCAAGGGTTAAGATTATCTAATTAATTTTAGATGAAGTCATTTTCAATACACATATGAAAATAAAATTAGCCTAACTAGTTTTGCAACTACACTTTTGTGCAAAAACTATTGAAAATGAAATTAGCCAACTAGTTCTTAAAATTAGCCTACTGCTCTCAAAATTATCCAAACCACTTTTAGAGTATAATATTTTAGCTAAGCTAATTTTGAAAACAGCCAGGACTGAATCCTAACAGAAGTGCACACTGCACATTCTGCACAGATTATACGGATGCAGTAGGGTTCCAATAGCTAGAAAACTAGCCATTGGTGGCTTGTTTGCCCAGATTTTTTCAGATGAAATTTTCATCTATAAATAGTTGCATTTACTTCAAGTGTTGGCTAATGAATGCATGTTATTATGGAGTAATTTTTTGAGTAGATTTTTCATTGATTTTTAAGCATTCATTGGCATATCCTCTCTCTTCTTAATAGCAATATGTTGTAATTGTTGAAAGAGGGAATTTATTTCTGAGAATTCTGAGTTTAACACTTATTGTATTCAAGTGAGATTACATCACTTGGAAGAGGTAGTTTAGCACCTTAATGCTAAAAGAAGTTTGATGGGGATTCAAACTTGTAAAGAGGTTTCTAAGCACCTGTGAAGCTTGGAAGAGGTGTTCTAAGTACCTGTAAAGCTTGGAAGGACTGTAAAGGTTTCATCTCTTACTTGGAAAAGAGATAGATAGTGGAACTCTCAAGAAGAAGCTTGAAAAGAGTGGACATAGGCTGGTTTTAGCCGAACCACTATAAAACTTGTGTTTGAATTTTTTCAACCTTACTCTCCATACATTTATTGATTATTAAGTTTATTTTCATTGATTATTTGAGTACTATTGAAACTTGAAAGAGTGCCATTAAAATCTAAACGTTGCTGAATTGAAATTAGCAAATCTGAGAACTTATCTAAATCTGCCATAAATAGTAGCGTGAACATTGTTCCTTTAATAGACTAAGAATTAGCTAAGCTAGATTTGTTTTCCTATAAACTTAGTTCTCTATAAACAATAGCGTGAAAGTAACCCTTCTATAGTCAGAAATTAGCGAAGCTAAATTTGCCTTCAGTTATCATAATTGATTAAAATAGCTCAATTAAATTAGGATAGAACTCTTATTGAAAGTACTTACTCATAATTTAGACATAAGTTTAGAGCAATAACTTAGAAATTCAAGAAAAGTCAAAAAGTGACCAATTCACCCCCTCTTGGTCACTCAACTTTGGGACAACAAATTGGTATCAGATCCTAATCCTATTGTTCAAGGTCTAACAACCTTTGGAAGATCCCAAAAATGGCTAGTACATCAAACCAGGCAAGAGTTCTTACCATTTAGCAGAAGGACATTCTATCACTATAATACCAATGTTTAATGGTTCAAACTATTCATTCTGGAAAACTATAATCATAAACTTTATTCAATTTGTAGATATTGAAGCTTGGAGAATCATACAAAATGGTCCTTTTATTCCAATGAAAATAGAAGAAGGAAAAGACCTGTCATTAAAACAGAAGTTGAATATACTGACAATGATAGGAAAAGAATTTCAACAAATGCCAAAGCTATAAATATCTTACATTGTGCTTTAGATTTAAATGAGTATAACAAATTTTTTAGATGTGAAACAACTAAAGAAATATGCAACTAGCTGGAGGTCACACATAAAGGCACTAGTCAAGTCAAGGAATCAAAAGCAAACATGTTATTGAGAGATTATGAGCTGTTTGAAATGAAGCTAGGTGAATCAATTGCTGACATGAGCACAAGATTCATAGACTTAACAAATCTTCTGAAATCACTTGGAAAAATATTTGAAGAGGAAGCACTTGTAAAGAAAATTTTGGGATCTTTGCCAAAGTCCTGGGAAGCTAAAACTACTGTCATTTTTACACTAACGACTTTTCAAGGTTCACATACGATGAGCTCATTCGATCACTCATAGCACATGAGATGATGTTCAAAAAGGACAATATTGAAAAGGAGAAAGTCAATGAGGGTATGTGCTTAAAATTAGAAGATACAATGACAGACAAAGGCAGAATAGTTGCTCTAAAAATTGTTGGTTCTAAATTATTAAGTTGCTCAAGTGAAGATGAAGAAGTGGCCATGCTGGCCAAAAAATTCAAGAAAGCCTTCAGAAAAGGAGGTAAGAAAAATAAGAAATTCTTCAAGAAGTATGCTAACAAATATGAATCAACGTCTCCTATTCAAAAGGAAGTTGTCTACTATGAATGTAATAAGCCAAGACGTATCAGGACAAATTGTCCTAGGCTAAAAAAGAAAATAAGCAAGGAAGAAAAAGGAAATAGAGTTATGGCTGCAGTATGGACTACTTTAGACACCAGCTCGTTAAAAAGTAAAGATGAAGGTGTAGAAACTTGCAAAATGGCACTGGAGGAACATTCAAAAATGACAAACAAATCATATCATGAGGTACTCAATTCATACTCCCCAAATGTAGATGAATTAGAAATTGCATTTTCTAGAGTATACAATGAATACCAAATCTACAAGAAAAAATTGCAATCACCTAAAGCTAGAAAATGAAACATTAAACTTAGAATTAGACATTCTGACTGAAATTCAGAATAAAAATAAGTCTCTCAAAGTTAAATTAGGATTGCTCAAGGAATATAAAATGAAGCAAAAAAATTAAGCAAGAATAATGAATTGCTTCTAAAAAAAAGAATCAAAGTTTGGAAATACAAGTGAGAACCTTGACAAATGACTTATCAAGATTTACAAAGGGAAAACGAAACCTCGACTTGCTTCTAGGATCACAAAGGCTGTCAAGAGAAAAATTAGGAATATGATACAATAACTTATCTAAGAAAACCAGATACAGAAACTATTTTGTAAAAGCTATTTCATCCTATATGCCTACTGTTATATGTTTCTTTTGTAATAAAGCTGGACATATAACTCATTTATGCCGCATCATAAAAGGATTTACTAAAACAAAAATGATTTGGGTACCAAAAGGATCTACTTCTAGTAATGCTAACCTTCAACGACCCAAAAAGGCTTGGGTACCTAAGTCCTGAATAATCCTTTGATAAGTATGTTTGAAAAATGGAGCAAAATCAACTAAATGGTGTAATGACAGTGGATGCTCTAGACACATGACAGGAGATAAAAGTCATTTCTCAAAGTTAATCATGAATAATGAAGGATTTGTCATATTTGGTGACAAGGGAAAGGCTAAAATCACAGGAAAAGGGTCTGTAGGATTTCAACCGTGCATTGAGAATGTTACCCTGGTCCAAGGACTGAAATTCAATCTTCTAAGTGTAAGTCAATTGTGTGACAAAGGGTTCAAGGTAACCTTTTTCACTACTCATTGTGAAATTATTGATGAAAATGGCCATACACTATTTATTGGACCTAGACATGAAAATGTATATATGTTAGATCTAGAGTGCATTTAGAATAGTGAAAAATGCCTTGTTACCTTAAATGAAAATAGCTAGCTGTGGCATAGAAAACTTGGACATGCTAGCATGCATCTAATCTCAAAAATCTCTAAGAAAGAATTAATCAGGGGATTACCTAAGTTAAATTTCGAAAAAGGTTATCCCTGCAAAGCATGCTCCCTTGGTAAACAAACTAGAATTAGCTTTAAGTCAAAAACTATTGTGTCTACCTCTAGAATATTAGAACTTCTGCATCTAGACTTACTTGGACCAATTACACCTATGAGTATAAGAGGAAAATCTTATGCATTTGTAATTGTTGATGATTATTCTATGTATACTTTGGTATTCTTTCTATCACATAAGGATGAAACATTTGGAGTGTTTGAAAAATTTAGTAAACGAGTCAAAAATGAAAAAGAACTCAACATTATCTCACTTAGGAGTGATCATAGGAAGGAGTTTGAGAATAATTTGTTTAATGAATATTGCTCTAAGGAAGGAATTGCTCATTCATTTTCTGCACTTAGAACTCCCAAACAAAATGGTGTAGTTGAAAGGAAAAACAGAACCTTGTAGAAAATGGCTAGATCTATGTTGAATGAGAACAATCTCCCTAAATATTTTTGGACAGAAGTTGTCAATACAGCTTGTTACATAGTTAATAGAGTTACCATTAGAGCAATCATAGAGAAAACCCCCTATGAACTGTGGAAAGGAAAGATGCCTAATATTTCTCACTTCCAAGTTTTTGGTTGTAAATGCTACATCTTAAACAATAAGGATAACCTGAAGAAATTGATGTAAAAGTAGCATAAGCTATTTTCCTAGGATATTCCACAAATAGTAAAGCTTATAGAGCATTTAACAGAAAAAGTTTAACTGTTGAAGAATTTTTCAATGTAGTCTTTGATGAAATAAATCCCACACTAGATAGACATGACTTCGCTGAAAATGAAATAGATGAAATATTCAATAGGCTAAAATTAAGCAAAGACAAATAAAATGAAAGTAACCCTAAGACACTAGATTCTATAGTAGGTGAAATTGATAATTCAAATGAACAAACAAACACAAAAAATCATACCAGAACATGAACCTAATATTGCAGAACTAGAAATTAATGATCCACAACATAGTGATCTTCCTCAAGAATGGAGATATCATAAAGATCACCCCATACATGAAATACTAGGAGAACCATGACAAACAGTTATGACCATAAGTCAACTTCATAGGTTTCATAGTAGTATGGCATTTGTTTCACTCATTGAACCTAAAACCTTTGAAGAAGCTCAATTTGATGAATATTGGATCCTTGCCATGCAAGAAGAACTAAATCAAGTTGAAAGAAATAAGGTCTGGAAATTAGTTTCTAAACCCAGAAATTGTTTTATCATAGGTACAAAATGGGTTTTTAGAAACAAAATGCATGAACTTGGTAATGTAACTAGAAACAAAGCTAGATTAAATGCACAAGTTGACAACCAAGAAGAAGGAATTGATTTTTATGAGACATTTGCTCTAGTAGCTAGATTAGAGGCAATTAGAATGTTGTGTGCTTATGCTTGCTACAAAAACTTTATGTTGTATTAAATGGATGTCAAAGTACATTTTTAAATGGATATATAGAGGAGGAAGTTTATATAGCTCAACCTCCTAGCTTTGAAGATCCAATGCACCCCAACTATGTATTCAAACTTGACAAAGCACTTATGGATTGAAACAAGCTCCTAGAGCTTGGTATGTAAGGTTAAGCAAATTTTTGCTGAAAAATGACTTCAAAAGAGGGAAAGTGGATACAACACTGTTCATAAAGAACTATAATCATGATATGTTGATTGTGCAAATATATGTGGATGACACTATCTTTGGTGCTACTAATGAATCTCTCTATAATAAATTTTCAAAGTTAATCCAGAGTGAATTTGAGATGAGTTTGATACGAGAGCTGGCATTCTTCCTTGGACTTTAAATCCAACAAGTAAATGAAGGAATTCTAATAAATCAATCCAAGTATGTCAGAGACATGTTGAAAAAGTTCAAAATGGAGAATTTGAAGAGCATAGGCACCCCAATGAACACAAACATCAAACTAGATAAAGATGAAATAGGTAAGGAAGTTGATTAGAAAATGTACAGAGGTATAATTGGATATCTTCTTTAATTAATTGCTTCTAGACTAGATATTCATTTCAGTGTATGCCTATGTGCTAGATTTTAGTCATGTCCAAAAGAATCACACTTAAAAGTTATAAAAAGAATATTTAGGTATCTCATAGGGACTGTCTTAATAGGCTTATGGTATCCCAAAGGAGAAAATATAGACTTGATAGGATATAGTGACTCAGAGTTTGTAGGTAGCATATTAGATAGAAAAAGCACTTCAGGAACCTGTCAAATTCTTAGTCATTCATTAGTCTCATGGCATAGTAAAAAGCATCCTATGTTGCTCTATCAACTGCTTATGCAGAATATGTTGCAGCAGGAAGTTATGTTGCACAAATTCTATGGATGAAGCAACAACTTGAGGATTATGGAATTAAAATGCTTGATATACCAATTAGGTGTGACAATACAAGTGCTATAAACCTATCGAAAATCTAGTATAACACTCTAGGACTAAGCACATTGAAATTAGGCATCATTTCATAAGAGATCATGTGCAAAAAGGTGACATTAAGCTAGAAATTGTAAACACTAAAAATCAACTCGCTGATATTTTCACAAAGCCTCTAAATGAAGAAACTTTCTATAGGATAAGAAAAGAACTTGGAATGATTGAAAAAAAAAAACAAGACTGATTCCTAAAATATTTAAAGAACTGATAGTAATTGAACTTCATCTGATGTGATTTAAGGCAGCTACTATGAGAAAAATGAATCTTAATTGTCGTTATATAATGTTTGAATTTTGATTACTGTTGTGTGATTGAAAAATATTCATAGGAAAAATTAGCTAAAAAACTAGCTAAGCTAAAATTTACATAAATTATTTTAGCGTAGCTAATTTCAAACCTAGCCAAGTACTCAAAATTAGCTAAGCTATTTTTGAGCATGTTCTCTACTTTGGAAGAAAGAAAGTTAGTAGAAGTTTAGGAAAAACATTTTTGTCATGACCTGATTTAGGGCCTAGGAGTTTAGGCACCTAAAATGAAGTAATTAGTAATTAAGTGAAAGATTAAGCTAAGAATAAGAATAAGAAGTGTGGAAAGTAAAAGAAAAAGGAGATAGTAAAGTAAAAAGAGGT
>CAOGCB010371385.1:0-43071 GCA_948266635.1 Cnidoscolus chayamansa | reverse complement strand
GAAGATAGACATTTTTCAAATGAAATCTTGATTTACAGCAGATGAATCCCAAGAAAGGGGATTTAGACTTAGGCATGTTAGTAAAGCCGAAAACAAAGCCCAAGATGCTTACATAAATACAAGAACAGAATTTTCAAGCATACCTTCTTAGAGATTTACAAAAAAATTCCAGCGTATCTCTACTGTATATGTTTATCATAAGATCAGGCGCTTGGAAAGCTTCATCATTCCCTGACATGCCTTGAAAATCACATTAAAAAAATTAATAAAGAAGCTTAGCTCATAGGCTTATTATAGTTTTAATATTAGAACTGCACGAAAAATCACAACTTGGATTTGGATTTTGAAGTTGAAGAAGATGGTAAAGAGAAAAGACCAGTCTCTACTTTTATGTTGTAAAGGGAAAAGAGATAGATAGATAGATAGATAGATAGGGGGAGGCCCACTCGTGATGCAGAACATGAAATCACACTATAGAAAAAGCCCAAATATTTTATGGGAGTTTTCCTTTTAGATGGTGCATGGCCTGTTGATTTCAGTGCTACGAAGTACAAGATCATATTCATGCCTACTCTTTTTATTTTCTAATAAAGATGGAATGTGAATACGAAGGGCCCTTGAATCCATTCACGATCTGGGCTTCTCCTCTGCAAGCTATTCCTCATCTTTAGCCCATTCTTGAAGTTAATTTACAGTTTAATCACTAATTTTAGTAAAATCTTCAAGCTGCCCTTTCTCACCCGCCGCAAAACTACCAAAATGGGCAATTATTTTTGGTAAGTTTGAGTTAATTTGAATTCTTTGGTTGGAAAGAGATGCTACTCAAATTTTGAAATAATTCTCTTGCTCCAAATAACAGGGTTACTTTGTCCTTCTCTCATGGATGCCTATCTATTTCAAGACAGTAAGATACTATTTCCTCAAGTTTTATGAGACTTTAACGTTGTTAATGCACAGTGCAATATGTTGAAGGTTGAAGATTTTCTTATTTCAGGTTTTTTAATGTAACCTGAAGCAGGTTCAGCCCTGAGTTTGAGTTGTTAAGACACCAGGGACTGCTTCTATGCTCATCTCTGAAGACGTTAGTTTGAGTTATTTCAGCCAAAGCTGGTTTTCTTCTCAATATGCAAGTAAGTTGTTCATCCGTCTATAATAAGTCTGCATTATGATCACATTCCAATGGATCAATTGGAATATAGCATGATGATTCCTCCATTGTAAGTTGTTTATTTCTTCCCAATCATATAGGCTATGACTGACTCAGATGCTTGAAGTAAGATGAAGACAAGTTTTGGGGCCATAGACGTGTTTCATGTACTTGGGTCTGCACTCCATGAATCAAAATTTTATTTTAAAAAATATTTCTCATTTAAAAATGTATAAATAATATTTTATTTATAATCATAATCATAAATATAATTTATAATATTTTTAAAATTTTTAAAATAATTATTAATGTATCATTATGATTCATAGTAATTTTAATATTATAACTATTAATATTAAATTTTATTAAATATTTTTAAATAAAGTTATATATATATATATATATATATATCCATAAAATAACTTTAAAATTATAAATATATTTAATCATATCAACAGTTTAAATGCTATAGAATTTTTTTTGGTTGAAATTGTTATTTATTATTTTATAAATTTATGGTTAATATTTTAAATATTAAAATAATTATATATATTTTTTAAATTATGTAATATATATATATATATAAAATGAATTAAAATAAAAAATATTAAATGTAATAATATTCTATTTAAAAAATATATAAATATTATTTTTATATTAATAATTATATTATATTAATTATTTTATTAAATAATATAAATAATTTATAACATTGGTATTTTATAGAAAAATAATAACTGACATAAAAATTAATAATTTTAAAATAATATAAACTCATAAAGAAATTGATCCACAGGTCAATTTTATTAGAATAGATGAGAAAACTTGGAAATTATTGAAATTCTTTGAAGTGGGTCAGTAATTGTACAAAAAAAAGATGAGAATTGTTTCATATTTTTATTTGAAATGTGTTTAATCAGTTAATGAAGCTCTCTCTCTTTTTTCTTTTTTTTTTTTTCTTCTTGTGGGTAAGGTGCTTTTCCATCTCCATGTGAGAGCCTAGAAAATTTGACAAATTGGATAAATTGGTTGAAAATGACACTCCAACCAATCGCCTGAATACAAGCACGTCCCCTGTTTTTGTCTTGTATGCATCTCAGGCTGCTACTATACAAATAATTTTCATATTAAAATATCTAAATCAAAATTTTCAATTTTGCTTTTCTGGGTAGAGAGAGAATCATAGAAATTTTACCTTTAAACAATTTGTGGGATTGATATCTCCGTCGCATACCACAAAAAGAATGATAGGCTGATGAATTCGAAGACAGTAACTCTGTATATCACCTCTTCTAGTCCTGCTGAGGAAGACGAGACCTCAAACCTACTCTGATTTCTCCACTATAAGTGAGACGGACAGCTACTATTCACCTTATTTTTGGGTCTTCTACTACATCAAAACCAGCTTTAGGTGAGGAGTTTAAAGAATCCACCAAATCCCACCTTGAAATTTTTACCCTTTTCTTTGTTTCCACAAATTGCAGTCAACCCCAGCCCGCAGAATCTCTGCCTTTCTGTTTTCTAATAATTGATCCAACTTTTTTGAAGACGACCCACAATCTGATAATCCTCGATTCCCTCTGTTAACTGCAATCCAAACCAAACCCAGGTAGAATTTTGGCTTTGGTTTCTGATTTCGAATTTGGAGATTATCTCTATATCGATCGTGTTGAATTGGGTTTTCTTTTGTTGCTTTAGAAGAGATGAATTTCAGGAGCTTGGAAGAGTTCTGGCCGTTCTATGTGACGCAACACTCAAAACCATCGACGAGGCGTTGGCATTTTGTGGGTACACTTATAAGTATTCTGTGTTTGCTATACTCGGTGTTTTTTAATTTGTGGTTTTTGTTCTTTGTACCCATCTTTGGATATGGTTTCGCATGGTACAGCCATTTCTTTGTGGAAAGGAATGTTCCTGCAACCTTTGGTCATCCATTTTGGTCTCTTATGTGTGATTTTAAGATGTTTGGATTGATGCTTACCGGCCAAATGGATAGAGAGATCAAGAGGCTTGGAAAGAGGCCTGTGTTGCAGACCTTTTGATCATTGATCCCAAGGCAGTTTTTTTTTTTTTTCTGTTTGTTTCCTGCTGAAAATAATCACGTACTCCTGATGAATATGCTTCAACTTCCTCCTCAACTTGTATTAGTAACTTCTTCTTGTATGTTATCTTCCTCTCCATGTAAACATGTTTATTTCTAAATTAAACACATGCTTTTGAGCAGAAGAACCAACTGATAAAGGGATTGCTTTTTTGTTTATCAGAATTCAGAATCTTCAATCATTTCTATTACCTTTTTCAGTACGAGAATGGAGTGGCCCTAAAGGGATTGCTTTTTGAACAAAACCCAAAAATTTGAGGAAATTTAACTTCGGTGATTGCGATATCTTCAGAGATACGAGGTTGATTTCTGTTCAAATCGGAGACGAAGCCAAAATGTATAAAAAAGAGAGAAGATTTAGATTAGTTGGCTCCTTGCCTGCTTTGGCATCATCACTATCAATAAACTGTCACATAAAAGATATCGCATTTGCCTTTTTTTTAACCGTACGGGGGTTTTTCAACACTTGCCATATAGGGTATGATTTAGGATAATTCAAATAATTTAGCCAGCTGGAAAAACATTGAGATAATCTTTCATTCAACATTGTTGGAGATACTGCAGCGAATGGGCAAATCATAAGCTTCAATAGTTGCTTTCTGATGTATCCAATAACTACAAGAACATTGTGGTTTGATTACCTCCAAAACAATAAAGCTGTGCATTATCGTTTGTAACGCATTACAAATAACCAGCTGAAGAATTTGTAATGGTACAATTTGGGGGGCTTCAAATATGGATCAGTCAATATTTTATCATCTTATGTCTACGATTTGAGTAAAATTTCAAAACTAGTATCAGATTTTGGAAAGGTATAAGAATTTCAGTTCACCTACTCAAATTCAAGTATGTTACTGATTTTCTAATGTCACAGAGTTCAAAAATCAAATTCTTCAAGCTCCACTTTGAAGTCAGGCCAACAAAATACTTCATGAAGGTCCAACGTTCTTTTGTAACCAGAAGCTTCCTGACCATTTCGCAGCTGAGAAACTATCTGTTCACTTCCAGTCAATTTTGAGCATACATGACAGGTTGGCACATGACTATATTCACAGGTCAGGGTTCCGTGAAAATGATGGTAAAGGCATGGCCTCCTGAGGACGAAGAATAACTAGCACACCAAACATCCCAAGCATTGGAAGAACAATAAGCCACTTCAGAAGTTTATAATAATACATATGGAATGTGAGAGAAAACTCATCTGAGAAATAAAGTCCGTTCTTGTCGACCATCTCCACCAATACAGTCCCAGTAGTCCTTACACCAACTGTTGGGAGTTTTATGCGATATCTTCCTGGCGAATCAAAGGTTTGATTTTGCTTTATTGTTCTCTCACCTTGGTAATTACCTGGAACTAACAAGGTTGTCTGCATTGTTCCAATTGGAAATTAGACTTACGAGTCCTGGGATTGCTGTTGGAAAATTGAAACATGCATGAAAAGGAGCAACTTACAGTGACTTTATAAGGTGCCTGATACCCAGAAGGGAATCTGTACCTATCTACAATCTCAATCTCCACAAAGAAGTTCTTCCCCTCCTCATCACGAAAAGCTCTTGATGAAGGTGTAATATATATCCCTTCACGGTTGTACCGGTGTGCAACATTATTTCTACCTTGATTAGCTGATCTCCAAGCCTGAAAATGCACAAGGATAAATATATTAAACTCAAGAGAGTGGAAGAAATAGTCCACAGCTTAGGTTCCAATTAATCCTGCCTTAAGGGGATGATGTGGAACAGGAGTTGAGAAGCAAAACACATTTCCATTCATTGTAGTGACAACAAGGTCAAGATCATCTCCACCATCAACATTGTCTGCCAATACCATGCTATACCTGCAACCAAGAGATTCAAATTTAGCCAAATTTTACAACTGAAGAAATAAGAGGAATCATAATACCAAAGGGAAAGGGTACAGGAAAATCTTACGAAGTTTCACCAATATCAACAACATCAGCACAAGATGTGGGCCCATCTATAAGGTACAAATATCCATCAAATGATGTTGTCACCAGACTGAGTCCCTTGTTTTTCTCCCCACGTTTACTTAAATCGACAAGAAGAACTTGATTCATCACTCTCCCATGTGTTCTATATGGGTATGGCCGCACATTTGAACCATCCTTGCCGCTAAGAACAAATATGTTCCCTGATAGTGTTGGAACTACAACATCAGTATGGCCATCTCCATCAACATCGCCTATAGTTGGGCCCTGAGAAATGAGATAATGTCTGTTAGATCACTATCATTAAGCATTTTTAAACAATCATCTAACAATAGTAGTACAGTACCATACTACAGAATGTCAGACCACTCCACATCAATGTAAATTTTAAAGTTATCATGCCCAATTATACACACACACAGGGACTACAAGATTCTTGAATTTCCCAATCAGAAACACAGTTGGACATACAGAAAAAAAAAATCAATGCATACCATTCAACATGGAAAACCAATCTAATCTGTACGCTAAAAGGTTAAGTAGGCCATCCATCACTTCTAATCCAGCAAAAACTTCTCAAAAACAAAACATTATAAATATATTCAACTAATTAGTTTCTCTGAAGATAAGAACTGCTGCAGTTGTGGTCGCAAGTTACAAAACCAATAAAATAAATAAATGGAAACTAACTAAATTTTCTGGCATCCAATACTTCATAAACTCTACTAATTTATAACAGGTATGGAATCCAAAACTTGCACTGGAACTTGAATTTCTAAGAATGATAGATAATTTCCACCACTAGCAGTTCATTAATTAACAGCAAAATATAAGTTGATGAAATGAAGACATACGTTACCAAAGTTTTCAAATTTACCAAGAATTTAAATCTCAAAGACAACTTTTTGGATCAAGCAATACACCATTCACAACAGAGGAATCAACTATCATTATCACATGCAAACAGAGACTGACATATTCACTCATACACAAGTGATAATATTAGTTATCAAGAGGAACTGATATAGCAACTAACCTGGGAAACAAGACTCTTGAGATGCCTCTCCCAAATTTCTTTTCCTTGTGAAGTCCATGCAGCAACATTTCCATGTGTATCAGTAGTCACTAGTTCTATTTTGCCATCATCATTGATGTCAGCTGCAACTACAGCTCCTTGAATTTCTGCCATTTCTAGGGGAAACTTTTCTCTAATATTTCCTGGATGAAGAGACAAATTTTAGCGTCCAAATTCCTATGGAGAACTGAAATCAAGTGTATTGCATAACTAGAAGGCCAAACAACCAAAAAAATAATAATAAATAATATAAAACTAACCTTGTGAACTTATTAACTTGCAGCCAATCTTTTAATTTTATAAATTTTATGCACAGTCTTTGTCATCTGTAACAGTTATAGCCAACTGACTAGAATTGGCAATAAAATAGTTTTGATAGACTTAAAAATAAGATTGGCATATAAACAGTTTAAACAAAGTAAAATTCTTCATCTTATTAGTATCTTAAATCCTTGGCAGACATTAATTTGAGTGATTGTGAAAGTTGTATGCAGAGTAATCTTCAGTTCAAGGCACATAAACTCAATACAAGTTAACCAATTTGCCTTTTTTTTTTAAAAAAATCAGTAACTGAATTAAAAAAACTACATCACAAAAAGAAGATGAAGTGGGTATAAAAACTCCATATGAAAAAAAATGAAGTAAATGCATTCAATAATAGGACAAGTATATGAACAATATAACATTTTATTTTTATCATAAAAAACTCCATGTGAAAAAAAAATGCATCCAATAATAGGATAAGTATTTTGACTTATGAGCAATATAACATTTTACTTTTATCTTCCAAGCTCTAGCTACTTTAAATTTATGGTAAATTCTCTAAAAATACATCAAAAATGGTTGGTCAGTCCTTATACATCTTATGAGAAACAATTCTCTAAGGCTTGATTTTGTCAACAGAATGGTTCATCCATTCAAATTTTATGAAAGAAAAAGAGTAACCCAGTGCATGAAGCACCCCATATTTCTAGCCTCTAATGAGGTTTTACGTAGATACCTGTTACATACCGTAGAAGGGAAAAAGGAGAATGAATTAGCTAGAAGAGACTAGAAGTTCCATGTGACAGCTATAGTTTGTTAGAACGGAGGGAAATTCAAATAAGTTGTTAAGTTTGTTACTACTATAATATATACAGTTACTTATAATATATACAGTTATTTAATTATATTATTAAATATAATTATTTTTAGTATTTTAAACATAAAATTTGCATGGAATGACCATTTTGTTAATAGAAGGAAACTTGAGGTACATAATTGTTTCAAATTAAAAAGAGGATAAGAGGATTACTTGTAAATTTCAACGGAGATCATTTTCCTGAAGAAATCAAATCTTAGGGGCTAAATTGTTTCTCGCATAAAATGCAAGGACTGACCAGGAGTTTTGACATACCTCAGGAATTAACATGTGATTTACCCTTAAATTTATACCAAAACACTATCAAACAAGGAAATCAATTGTAGATTTGCTCTATAGAACTGAGCAGTAAAAGAGAGAACATAAATAATGTAATCAAACTCCAGCTCAGCAAATATAAAAAGAACAGATGATATGGGAAGTAGCACTAAGAGTTGCTAATAAGGTCAACATAGAAGAACAAAAGAGCTTAAAGATAAACCTTAAAATCAGAAAGCCTAGTTTAAGATGATACTAGCCTTAAATTCAAATCAGCTTTAAATTTGACAAAGATATAAAAATAAAGGGGTAGGAGAAAAGAATCAGAAACAATCTTAGGGTTTACCATGGTGATCCAAGACATAGAAAAGGCCATACGAAGTTCCAACGAGAATATCCAAATTCCCATCCCCATCTAGATCAACGACAGTGGGAGAAGAATATATGTATGCACGGAAAGTTGAGGTATCTGTACTTAGATCCAATTCTCTAGTCCATTTAACTTGTTTTGTGTCAAGATTAAACACAACAATGGAACCAGCAACATATTTTCCAATATCAATGCCACCCAATTCTTTCAAATGATCTGGATTGTCATAATACCTGTCAATTGTGCAAATAGCATTAGTGTTATGGCATACACTCAAATGACAAACAAACATCATATCTATCTGAGTTCTAAAATAAAATGCAACTTGTGCTGCTCAAGTTCATTTTAAAAGTTACTATCAATTAAAACTCATATTTTAGTACATATATATGGTAAAATAGAACTCACTCATGGTCAAAGAAGTATGAAACTGCAATAATCATTTCTGATACCCCATCATTATCGATGTCTGCTATGACCTGAAGAAATTAAGAGAAAAAAATGTTATAGTCCTACCATAATTACATATCATTTCATCAAGAAAGGTTCATCCACTAAAAAGCATTAATGTCATTCAGGTCTATAGTACACTCACTGGAGAGCACAAGATATGTGAATCAATATTCACATAATCCTCCAATTTCTCATGTTTCTCTTCAGTCCATTCCTCATCTCCCCACATGGATTCATCAACATAATCATCATAGTCATAACTGTACTCATCACCCAGCTCATCATTATCACGGAATAACTCAAAGGAAGAATCTGCATCTGCTTCCAACCCTTCATCATTTTCCACAGTTGCTTCATGAGTATCCTCGTGGCTATTCTCTCCAGATTCTGAACTACCTTCCTGGGAAACCTTGGAATTCTCATCTTGCAGAAGTCTTCTCCCAGTGTTTGTTCCCTGGTCAGTACTATTGGTTACAACTGACCCATTGTTTTTTCCATTGTCAGTATTATTACTTCCTACTGGACCAGTATTTGTAGAAGTATTACTGACACTTGTAGGCAGTGTGATGACTGACTCCATTCGACTCTCATTCATTTCCTTTTCATTCACAGTAGCAGATACATTCAATGGAGGGTGACTTTCTGTTGATGCAGAAACTGAAATGTTCACTTGTGGTGTACTTCCAACTGTAACTGAACTGTTCACTTGTGGTGTACTTCCAACTGTTTCTGGAAAACACAGCATTTAATGATAAGATCAGTTCTTGTTAGAAGAGACCCACTTATGCTATTACATAAAGCCAGACAATATAACAGAGGTTAGGAATTCCCTTTAAAATTTTGGCAAAAATAGAAATTTATTGCACTTGTATTTTTAGACCTAGCTATAATAAACTCATGATAAAAGGGAACAATATGCCTCTAGGCCAGAACTCCTCCAAGACAAGAAGAAGAAGAAGAACCTCAAAAACATGGCTCGCACAGTGTTTTAGTGTGTGAGTGTATGTATAGGAAAGAAAGATTAACCCACTGAAGATAGCTTCAAAATATCCAGCTACTTAGCGATCAGTTAAAAAAATATGAAACCTTCAGTAAAATAAAATAAAAAATAAATCAATCGATCAACAGTAGCAGATATAAACTACTCAGAATTTAGGCACAATTTCAACTTACTAGACATTGATTTCTTCTCAACAGCCTCCAACACAAGTTGGTCATCGTGAACATCTGGATGAGAACGATCCACAGGGTCAGGGTTCAAACCCACATGCCAATCCTTTTTAACCCTCCTCCGAGGTACCACCAATTTCTCCGTCATCATGTAGCCTGACACCCTTAAATTAACATCATATAAATCAGCTGTGAGTTTGGAGACAACCAGAGCACAATCCTCTTAGCCATTAATGGTACCATAAAATTGAAAAGAAAAACATTGGAAAAAAATGAATAATAGTCACGAATAACTCTTGAAAAAGTACCTGAAAAAGAGAACTTCACCATTATAGGTAGCCAAAGCAATTTCTCTCACACCATCCCTGTCAATATCGTAAAGGAGAGGACTGGCATGCACTGTTGACTGGTGGAAAGCAGGCCAGCCTGATATATGAATAAACAAGCATGAAAAAGAGTTTGGGTTGGAAAAGCATAATCCACAGAAAATATTGTTTAGAGCTCCAGTCTTTTCACAAGAACGATTTGTTGAGTAGATAATGTGTTCAATTCAATCCAACGAAGTAATTAAAAAGTACCCAAATCATCCTACTAGAAGAGAAGAAGATAACAAATTACCAGGCATTTTGTCTCCATCAGAACCTTCAAGTACTTCAAGGTAGTGAACAAAAGAAGGAACTACTATATCAAGTTTTCCATCACTAAACAAACAAAAAGTTGACAATTAAGGGTAAATGTAAATCCAAAGATGACCACGCAAAGCAAAAAAAAAATTCAGCCTACTAATACTGGACTATACTTAAGGTACAATAATTACCTGTTAATATCAGCGATCAAGGGAGTAGCGTAAATGCTAGAGCTAACTTCCGTCTGCCATCTTAGCTCCAAATTTCTAGGGCATTGTGTATTCAACAATGCATCTTCATCTCTGCACTCAATAAAACATGAATTAATTTTCAAAGGTTGAAAAAGAAGAGCCAAATTGCACCAGTCTTACACTAAAATTTCAAAAATTTCCTTCAACCCACAAGAAATAACGTTGAATTGAATAAAGATGAGATCGAAGGGGAAGTAAATATCTCACATTTCGGGGTAACCGAGGGAGTCGTCGCTGGCCTCTCTCTCCCTAAATTTATTCTTTTTGGAGTCGTCTCCATAAACGGAATTTGTAGAAGCACCCAGCACCAAACAAATGAGGAAAATACACGTGGTGGCGGAGGATTTCATGTGATCTTGAAGAGTATGAGCAAAATCAAGGCGATTGTTTTGGTCAGTGTATCAATCGAATCAGGTGTGAATCAAACAGAGAAAATTAGGAGCTGATAAACCCTGAAGCTGACAGGGTTCTATGGATCTAAGAGTTCCGAGATGGAGACTGGACTCCGGAGGAAATCTATACACATCTCGATTTCATTTGCAGAAACGACATAGTATACTACTACCATTTTTGCTCCCCCCATTGAACAATTTTAATAAAGTGAAATTTTAAATAATAATAATAATAATAATTTACGTTTTATAAAATTGAACCTTAAATTTTAATTAATTTATTTTAATATTAAATATTTGTACTATTTAATTTTATAATTTTAATTGTTCAATTATTTAATTAATAATTTAAATATTCATTTCTGTGATTTAATAAATAATAGCTGGTTCCTTCTTTTTTTTTTTAAAAAAAAAAAAAAAAGAAAGATTGTAGTAAGTTAATAAACAAGGTAAAATTTATTTTTAATTTGGATAAAAAAATATACCCATTTATCATATTTTAAAGACAAAACAATTAAATTCCTAAATTTATATTTTATTGACAAAACAATACCTCAATTTAATATGTTTTTTTATCTGTATATATAATTAAAATAGTGAAATACAATATCTAAAAATATTATATAATGCTATCTTATATCAACACAACTTATAGATTAATTTTTGATATATTTTTCATACTAATTTAGCCTTGTACAGGAATTTAGCTAAAAAGTGTAGTCTGCCTAGAATTTATTTCTTTTTGTTTTCCAACCAATTAAATAATACAAACAACAGCTTCATGCTACGCTTATCTCAATCGAGGTATTTCGTCAGAGCAACACTTAGCTGTATGAAGTAACAGCTGCGAAAAGATGCAGCAATAATACAAACAGTAAGAAAGAAACATGGAAGCTAGGGATGCGATACAAAAGTATAGTTGTTGAGAAGTCGCAGACACAGTTACCAGAGAGATCAAATGGCAATTTCCAAAATGATATTCACATAGAAAGAAAATGTAAAAACATCTTCCAAAGTAGACTCTAATTCTAAAAAATGGCTAACACTTTTATAACAACTTATCAATCACTACATAAAGAGAGGAAAGCAATAATATACATGGTGATCCTATTCCTAATTCTCTTTGATCTGGACAACTATCAATTAGACATAATTTTGGGTCTGATGAAGAGAACTATCCCGATTTGTACCGACTTGGATCATAGAACTCACCAGCACAATACTAAAACAAGGTTGTAGCTAATTGCATAACATCTAAGTGACCCCTCTAGATGATATGCTCGCCCAACTGAACCACCAAACACCACTATGCATGAGCATCAAAAGTCCCATATAACTGGGTTCTTAAGCCGCTTTTGTAAGCCTTCAACCATAGTGGTCTTGTCAAAAATCCATATTAACCATACACCACTGCCCATCACCTGCGTCGTGCTGAAGCTGTATGCTGGTGAGCTTTACTATCATTTCTAATCCTATCAGCATACATAGGCAGCCGAATGATCTCATAAATCTCATTTAACAAGACCTCCTCTGTTATATTGTCTCGGATGCTTCGCATCACCTGTTTTAAATCAGCAAGAAGTTTATTTATTGCAGCACATTTGACATAACATGTAAACAAAACATCCCTGCGCACTGGAGATGCTTTCTTAAAACACAGACAGTCATATATAAAGTTAACGAGACGAACCTTCCTGTAGGTGTTAAACTCGTTTGGAGTAGATTTATCCACCCGGACCCGCATACAAACCCATACCTGTTCATCTGAATCCCAGGAACACTCGATGATTTTGCCCGAGTACGAAGAGGGATCTGAACCATCTGCAGGTTTGGGAAACCAAGACACCAAATGATAAATAAATAGATAAAAAAACAAACTACATTTGAAGCCATAAAATAACTGAAAAGTACTCTACAATAGCCAGATCATACTAAGAAATATTAAAACACAGAGAAATTACTTGTTATCAATTATTAATTCAATGAATTACTTCTTATAAGTGACTTATTCAATCAAAATGGAACAAAAAATAATAAACCAGTGGATCCAATTTCAAGATTTTAGATTTGTAGGACAATTTTCAACATTTATAATGGTATAGAGATGCAAAATAACATAAAATTTGACATCAACCTCTGAATACAACTGCATTCCCTTCCATCAGCTTCTTTTTTCCTCGTTCATGCAGATAAAGTAACTGGCGATCATCGGCATCCACCTGTCAATAAATTTAACTATGTATCAGGATCAATTTTCAATGAGAAGTTGAGGCTAACGAGGTAGGGATAGCAAGGGAAAGGCATCCAAGGCAACAGTTAAGTTTGTGGTAGATTTTATATATCTACCTCAAATAGAAAGTCAACTGAATTCATTTCTGGATACTTCCACTTCAGAAGCCCCTCATGTGTGCGAGGAACATAGGGATCATCCCAACCCTGGCAGTTAAAAACAATGAGAAGTCACTTCTTCATACCTTAATAACAAAATGAAACTTGCTTAATAAGAACAAGTTCTTTCTCCCTACCTCATATGAGATAATGAGAAACTAAGAGGGAAAAAAAGATAAATAATATCATAGTGGGACACTACCACTTAGTAGATTAGTTAAGCACACAAGTTTATGGGGAAATAAGGGGGGAATAGTTGATCCTTTGTGATTGTTGCAAGAAATTCAAAAGTTGGAATACTCTTAAAATGGTAGTTTCTCTGATTCTAATCACCTGGAAAATGAGACCATCAGCGTCATGTGAAAGCTTTGGAATAAACTCCTTTAAAAGCTTGGTCACAGTAGAAAGCAACCAAAAATCCTTTCTTCTAACCTGATAAGTGCACAGAACAAATCAACAATAAATTGAACACGAGGAAGAGAAGAAACAGGTCAGATGTACATGCACTGCAGACTCAACTTTCCTCAATTACATACCCTGAAGGGTTCCAAGTCATATCTATAATAAGGATTCCTGCTCTGATAAATATGATGTCGTTCAAAATTCCGAGGTTCAATCACTTCTTTTTCAAGCATCTTCCATCGTTCATAAAAAGGCCTCTGTAGCAAATTTCAAAATCATAAAAACAGTCAGCAGGTTTTATGAAGTAAAAGTGAGTTGTAGTATGAATACTAACAACCAAGTCGTAAGCATTTCATAAATCCAAAAACAGATACAATTTTATCAGCTGATTGATTCTAATTACTGAAAATAATGTTTAAAATTTTGATTAAAATAACTCACAGGAAATTGATAGATTCATAGAACACCAATACAGCTAACTTTGCAAAGTGTTTGGAACAAATGAATTCCATTAATTTCACGGAACTCATTTTTATTTCAAAAAAATTTAAATAAAACAAAATTTCATGTGAAACAAACAAACGAATAAATTCTAACCCTCTTTCTCCATCAAAACTTGAGAAGATTTGTTGCTCGACAAAACCAAATTCATAGTCATAACAGGGTCAAAATGTTAGCCTACAAAAAAGATGCCTCCTACACTTCTTACACAAATGACACATTCATACATATTTATGTAAGGTTTTTAGATTGTGCTCTTGCAATTTATATCATGGCATAACAGCAGGCATTCAAGTGGAAACATTATATTGCTAATATGTGTGTGTGTGTGTGTGTGTGTGTGTGTGTGTGTCTGTGCATCAGATTATTTCTCATAAATTTTACAGTATATCTAACCTCTATAACAGACATGTGATTAATTGCCATCACATCATAGATAAGGTATCTTCTTTCCTGTTTCTGTGAGTCTGGCAAAGTATCAATAATCATCTCCCCATCAAGTAAGGTAAAGTGGTGCGTCTTATCAGCTAAACCCTTACAAAGAAAGGGAAAAGGAATAATGTTGGAAATCAAATGTAAAAAGCTATACCAATGAGGTTCAATATCAGAAAACATTCCAGAAAAAACAAATGGTTAGATACATACTTCATTTGTGCCCCTACAAGGAAACCTCATCTGGACCCTTCGAAAATTAAAACTCCTATCAATCAAATAACAGCCATCCATCGTAATTAGCATCATGTATCTTGTGCCATCAGCTTTCCATGTTGCATAATAATACCGCTGCCTTAACAGCTGTAGATTGTCTCTGCACGATAAAATGGGAAGTTCCAAAATTAAACATCCACAAATGAGACCAAGAGAAAAACGGAATAAAACTTGGCCACCTTAGCTCCACGAGTGCTCTAGCATCATCAAGATAAGCAAAAAGCAAGTTGCCAATTAATAACATTGACCAACTTTTCAGTTATGTGCAAATAGTGGAACAAGATTCATCATTTTTTGCTTCAGTTCTGCTATAAGTTCAAACTTGCATTGTACCAATTACCACAGCTGCAGGAGAATCCTCCTCACAGTCAAGACATCTCAATTCCTCGTTTAGCTACACAAAAGGTTATTCATAGAGAGGGATTGTTTCAACTTAGTCCAGTCATATGGATCCCTCTCTATCACAACCCTTCTCTACCACCACCTCAAAAAGAGACACAGAGAAATAGTCCATTGATCCCATCAACAGAAAGCATTGTTTCGATTATGTAAACAAGAGAATCATGATTTTGACAATATTTTCCCATGCAACACATGCAGTCCAGTTAATCCTCATCCCTTCACTCTGATTCTACCACATATCTCCATTCCACCGCTCATCCCATGTGCCTTAGGTAAAATTTAAAGAGAATCAGAACCAATGTCTGATGTCATTTTCAATTTAAAAAAAAAATTATAAAAAAAAATTTACAAAAACAGATGAAACTTTCACGTTTGCCTGCAGCAACCTATATCCAGGACACAATACTCAATCATCTACATCCCACTTTATGTGCCTTCACCAACCTTTATTTTACCCAATTTTTCTCAGAAGTGAATATCATAGGTTATTTCAGCCTCAACAAGTTCCAGGAAATTTGATAAATGGAAAAATACCCACTTCCAATGGGTTTTATCTATTCTTACCTAAAATTTAAAAGGATAATAAAAAATAATTTTGGTGCTTCTCATGATAATTAGGAACTACAGAACTAAAGATTTCTCATGCCACTCATCTTGTTTGAAATGGCAGAGAAATAGAAATAGAAATATTCAAAAAGTTTGTTTCCAAATGGTATAATTACAATATCCTCTACCGTTCTTTAGGCAGATTTTTGTGTTATGGAATTGAATCCATCTGCAATCTGCTTCCATCCTAAACAATGGGAGAATTCTCCTCAATTTCCTCTCTTAAGAGAAAAGAGAGAGAGAGAGAGAGAGATTTGTGAAATCTTTATAAAATTTTCCATCCTTGATTTTATTTCTCCCATACAACTATTCCAAACATAGTTGGTGCAAATAGCAAAATGCATTCAGATGAAAGCTCAAATTCATGTCCTCTGCTTGAATTTAGCCCTCACTTTTTATTCAGTTGTTCATGAAACAGTAACTCTTTTCCCTCAAGTGTTCTAACTTCCATCTGCACCATCAGTATCAGCATTCTAACTACCACAAGATGCAAACTTATACTTGATAGATTTTACAATAAACCATAGATATTTGCCATCCCAAAATGCAGAGGACTTATATTTTCTTTTAACTTCCGGCATGCCTAATCAAGGTTGGAGCCAGAGAGGCCATTCTGTTCCAGGCCTGCTTCAACAAAGAAAAGAACCACAATCTAGTACATAATAACACAGCAAGTCAAGAACACGCTAAAATTAACATTAAAGAGCCATATAGATTTGCTCAGGTAGCAGACATGTAGAAGAGGAAAGACAGGGAAGGGGTGTAAACTATCATAAAAGAAAATGCATACTGGACCTGTTCAAAGATACTGGATGTGACCCTGGGAATTGTGGGTTTCCTCTTAGCTGCAATTCAAGGAAAAAAAAAAAGAATCATCACATTTCCGTGGCTTCCAAAATAGAAGTGGAGAACATAACAAGTACAAGGTGTTAGAAGCTCCAAATATCTCATGTATATGCCTCAATCATGCATCCTATGGGGAAATTTTAAGTATTTTTATGCAAAACTATGAGAGAGAATAACATCACAAGTCAGAGAACATCTAATAAGTCATCTATTAAAAATCAAAGGAAATATGAGATGTCAGAGAAACCTACTAATGAGAATACAAAGTAACACTAGAATAATATAACTACACAAATACATATACACAAGCAACTAGTAATAGAATGAAACAAAACCCAATTCAACTAATCCTAAATCCCAAACTAATGGATCCATTTTCCAATTCCACTTAGTTTAGAGCTACAACTTCAGAAAGATCTAGAACAGCTAAATCAACAATGAAGCATAACATCTCCAAATCTAGAGTGTCACAATACATGAAATGAAAGCAATCAGTGTTGAAAACAGCCATCCTTACAGGAATATTTAATGTTTGGTAGCAAAATAGTCGCAAAGCATTCAGCTGATCAAAAGGTATATCATCACCCAGAATATCGTCATTTGTCATTATAGCATCTGTCTCATGATTGTCCTGAAAGGATAAGAAGCATAACAATATTTTTTTTTAGGCACATAGAAACAATAAATTAGCCATATCATTACCTCCTCCCACCCACACAATGAGTTTTGAACCTAAAACATATTAACAGTAAGCTGTTTTCCTTGGGACATTATTTTTTCCAATGGGAAATTGCTAAAACAGAGGAAAGTTTACCAAATAAAATAAAGAGCCACTAATCCATTAACATCTGCTCAAAGTACGACACAAACGTCATTTCAAATTATTACCTGAAATGCAGGCTACCCCTATGAACATTGAAGACAAGGTCAAGCCACAAAAACAAGTAAATAAGTTTTTACTATAAATCAATTACCTACAACAGTTTTGAAGTACAGCTAGCACTGTAGCCCAAGTATGAAAGCTCAAGCCAAGGCAATGTTTTTATTGCCTGTATCAAATTAATACAGAACAATATATCTGACAAGAACACTTATGCAGAGTAACTGATATATCATATTTTATTTTATTCTTTGGTATTACCAAGAAAACATGAAAAATATTTCATTTTGGAGGTCATTAATCCTATTAGCAACTGCAACAGCAATCTTGCATCAGTATTTTTTATTTTACTGCAAGGATAAATTATAGTGCGAAGTACAGGAAAATGACCCAGATCTCAGCTTCAAGTATTTAACTATTGTACAACCTTAAATTATAGGAACAACTCACCAACATATGCTGCCATTTAGACAAAAAGCTACCGCCAAGAATATGCTATAGGAATATATATGAGATATGTTTTACTGTATAAGCCTCTCAATCCGTCTTTCTTTTTTTTCTTTATTTTTTCTGTATAAAATAAGTTTATTAAGAGAGAAAAGATTAGAGTGTAATATAATTTGAACAACCAATGAACATGTTTTATAACTGTATAACACTAGTAAAAGTCCTATATAAATCAAAGAACTATTTAACACCTGTAACATAGAATGAACAAGGATTGGTGTCAAAATGACATTCCTGACGTCTGCATCTATTACATATAAGAAACAACACCAAACACACTGGTCAATTTCAAAAAAAAGTTGCATCCAAAATTTCACATACACTACATCTAGAAAACATTACCAAACTCAACCTGTAAAAATTTTAGTTTAAGCACAGGCTTTCTCTTCACAAAGTCAACAAAATAGAGTACTTACTAATTGTCAGATTTTCTCATCCTGACAAGAGCTTCACCCACAACTCTGAAGCTCTCCATCATCACAAGTATCATTCACCCCCCTCCCCCCTCCTTTTTCCCTTTAAACCAGTTAGTCCAGCAGATGAGGCCCTTTTCATTCATTGAAAGACTAAAACCAGCTTCTATGTGCAAATACCTCAAGACTTTACCAACAAACAAGCTAGTTTATCAGGTTATTCTATCACAATGGACAAGAAAGTGATTTGTCTAAGTATCTTTCTTACCAATGCATTCGGAGCACAAATCCAAGAAAAAGCAATGCATTCAGAGCATATACCAAAAAAACATGCATCAGGGAAAACTTTCAGAAGGGATCATTAAGCAGAAAATAGGCCACAACCTGACATTTGCAGAAATTACCAATTACTATTTTTCATAGAAGGAAACTTTCCTCTCAACTCAACTCAATGGAGTCTGAACTCCAAAAAAGATCATCAAATGCAGATCCATTCCCCAATCCCATTTAAGGCTACATCTTTTGGCAACTTAAAGCCAATATTTCCTCTATTATAATTAATTCTGCTCCAGAACATGTGTTGCAAACTTGCAATAAAGAACATGAAGTACTCTTTTATCAATTCCACTAATATATGCAATTATGAAGAATATAAATAGCTAGAAGTTTATTTTGCTTTGGAGACCACACGTACATGCGAAGGAGCAGCTGAACCACCATCATCATCATCATCTGGCAATGCTTCGCCATTAAGATCTAGATCAGAAGATCTCTTCCACTCTGGAGTTGGTGGGCAAACAACCATTTCTGGCTTTGTCTCGTGATAAAATTCATACAAGGTCTTAATATAGTCCGGCTTATAGATTCCTGGAGGACGTGCATCAGCAAATAATTTTATTGCCTGCAAAAGCGGCAAAAGAGGAGATCTCAAAGTAAATAACCTGTGAAGTAACACCAACTTGGTAACACAGAATAATATATACTGAAAACAAACCTGTGTAACAGACATTGACGATGAGCGCATTATGTAATGAACAATCATATATCCTGTACGATTATGCCCATGCGTACAATGAACGAGAATATGCTTCTTAGATTTTTGACGAGCGAGAAATTGTGTAACCTAGAAAAAATGAGTAATGACATGTCATATTCTTGCACAAGCTCACAAATACACAAGCATCTTTATTCCTGATGCACTACACAAGCAATGATGAATTTAAATAGCTCAACTCATTAAATGGTGGATAAGTTCGTACCAAAAATCATTTTAGATAACTGCTGAGAAATTGTAAGAGAAGACGAATTTCTAAGAATCTATGTAAGAAAACTCAAAAAGCACTAAAGAAGGGTATCAAAGGAGCATACCTCATAGACAAAGTTATTTACAGATGCATTATCAGGTACAGAATCACGCCCTTTACATTGAATCTAGGCAAACAAATTAGGAGGTCAATTTTGATCAATGGATAAAGACACTAACATATAACATTTAGCCCAATAAAAAATATTGCAGCTCACCTTAACATACTTAATACCCTCTTTTTTCAGATCTGTCGTTGAATAGTAACGGGTAGTATTTGTTAAATCAATCACCAAACCAAGCTGCAAAATCAGTTAAACTTAGATTTACCCAAATAGTATTCTCTGTTCAACAGAAAAACAACATGCTAGTTTGTTTCTCCTCATTATGGATTTATACATATGTATTGGAAATTTAGAAAGGAAACAAAAATATCTTCCATAATACTTACTTTTCTTCCTAATACTCTTTGTTGATGGAACACTTGCTTAAAAGAGTATCTTCTTCCAGGAGGAATACAGTCATTATAGGCTTCACCGAGTGGAACTTTAGAGGGAACAATACCAAAGATTTCCTGACCAGATGCAGGGCAATCTAACCAGCCTACAGGTTTTGAGAACAACTTGGTTGAGCAACAGTTCAAAAGAACATGAATGGATATAATATTTGAGATGATACAACCACATTGTCCTCAAATCATGGAAAGCACAAATACCTGGACCAAGCAATTGAATTCCGAGGGTCATAAGATGATGTGTTGTTTTCTAAACACACTATAAACAGATTATTGAGAAAGGACAAGGCAAATGATCCTCCACCACGGCACCACATAAGAGAGATGATCTTAATTCTTAACTGGCTTCAGGTCATAGCACTAAATTCGCATCAAAGCATTCATCTAAATTATTCTTACTTAAATAATTTGTGGCCTTCAAATATTTTTGTAACAGCTAACAATCATCAATAAGAAAGGCTAGCAAACCAGTCCCTTGATTTGATGATCCACCTAAACATTTTAGATATACTAATTTGGAATGCTTGATGCATTATGCTTCTCACAGACTACAAGCCATCA
This sequence comes from Cnidoscolus chayamansa, assembly GCA_948266635.1. NCBI lineage: Eukaryota > Viridiplantae > Streptophyta > Magnoliopsida > Malpighiales > Euphorbiaceae > Cnidoscolus > Cnidoscolus chayamansa. The sequence goes on along the minus strand of CAOGCB010371385.1, from coordinate 22,110 downwards.
GACAGGCATACAAAATTATATGAATTCAGAATAGAATAATTCTCATTTCTCACACTCTTATGCTTCTCACAGACTACAATCCATCAGATAGGCATAGCAAAATTATATGAATTCAGAATTAAACACTTCTCATTTCTCAGACTCCTAGCCAACAGCCATGATTTTCAGTAACAAGATAAAGTTACTTTTCAGTTTGACCACAAAAATAAGAAAAAAAAAAAAAAAAGAGATCCAGATTTTTTTGAAAAAAAAAAAGTATAAAACTAGGAACAACTTTGGATCTTTCCCTCAAATGTATGGAACACCAAGACGAAAAAAACTGACCAGAAAATTTAACAATGCTTTGATATCAGAAATCTAGTTGGAAAAAAGAAGCTAGAATCAATTGGTTGTTCCAGACTCAATTCCATATGACAAAAGTATGTAAACATTATGAGAACATAATAATAATATTATAATAATATTCACAATATGATTTTGAACAGAAAGAGATGAGATCAAGAAAAACAAAATTACCAAGCACAAATGGAAGTAAATTATAAAAATAATCTAATTAATTCTTAGTAATAATCATAATACTCAAATCTACTAAATAATAGAAAACTTAGGCCTAGTTTTAACCTAACCCCACTAGGATTACGAATACTAATTAGGAATATAAGACTAATTGTCCTAAAAAAGTTAAAATACTTCCTCAGCAATTAATAACAATAGAATTCCTGGATAATATAAACTCTACTCTAAACTTCCAAATGTACTATGAATATAGGTCTAAGTTTAATCCTTGTCCAATACTACATCACAATGATATGAGCACATTATTTCTATTGCTTTAGTAAACTATTTCTGGTGAAAGCAATTAGACAACTCACCAGGAGGGAGCTTAGATTTATCATAAGTTTTATAGTGCTTGGTCGGATAGTACTGATCATGCGTTGGCTGACGCGAGACATGCACAGGTCTGTCATCTGAACGTTCATTTCTCAAACGTTTGCGTCTTTCTTCACGCTCCTAACCAAAGATGCGAACAAGATCAACAGCCATATGAGCATAGATACATGTGAAGTTGTGAACACACTATTACATCTAAATTATCATACAAACATCCATCACTGGCAAACAAAAAATATAAATATAAGTAGCAGAAACAACTACAGACAGAGCAAACTATCAACTCACAGCTGAACGTATGTACAGCAGGCAATCAGAAATACTCACATTTATGCATCCAAAATATGTGACCATAAATACTTGTGTATTCGATGATCAATCTCAATCAAACTAAGCCACTTATCTGGTGTGATACTCCAAAATTTCTTGGAAAAAAGATGCCATTTTTACCAGCTACTTACATCAAGTTCTGACATACTTTAGGCAGAAAAGAACATATGTCATGCGATAGAATTTACAGATAACTTAAAGACTCACTTTTTTTGCTTACTCAAAGTGGTTCTTAGGAAGACTTATCCAATTAGTTCAAATTTTGATGGTTCACATATAGAAATAGAAAAATGGCACATTCTAGGGCTCTGTTTACATTGTTCAGGGAACTATTTTATTTTGTTCAAAAAAGGTCCCCATTTTCTAGCTTTTATATCACATAAAAATTGGTTAATCTTTTCCAATTCAAAAGAAAAATGACTGTCCACTGCTACTGAGGGGGCTCAGGATAGATGGGCGTTAGCCCATTAGAAGATCCAATTCAGCGTTACCTCCTTCTAACACAAACTGGCTTGTATCAACACCAATAGCTTTCATGGTTTTCTTTTATGCAATAGTTTTTTTACCCCATAGTCTCCAAACCCCAGAAGGAAAAAAAAAAATCTGATTGATTTTCTCTTTTACACCCAAACAAGAGAAGATCATTCCTTCTCTTCTTGGCAATAAAATAATTCAACAAAAGATATTAGATAAAAAGAACCTTAAAGAACAAAATTATTTTTACTAATATACAACTCATTAAAAAGATGGAGAACAAAAAAATAAGTCCTAATTGCCAGTGCCATCCAAATACTCATCAATAGTATACTGATTCTCCTGATTCCAAACATGAAATGATATAATTCAGGCAAAAAATTCATTCTTCTGCTGCAAATTGCTTAGGGCATGAAAAAACAAAATGTAGTAATACCCGGCGTGCAGTTTCAACAGCAGATTCAAAACGATCTTCTGGAGCACTGAATTCTTCTACGTGCTTCTCAAAATTCTCTTCATCGTCTTCAGGTACTGGTGAAACATTCAAGTCCATGCTAACAACCATTCAACATCCACCACGCAGCATTTAGCAACATGAAAATCCCAAATGTTTTGTCAGGCTCTTTACTCTAGCAGTATTTGCAACAGCACTAATGACGAAACTTCTTACCTGCACCAAATTAAGGAAATAAGCAGCATTGTAATTTAGGCTACTAGAATGCACCAATTCACACAAATCAAGAAGTGAAAACGAACAAAAAGAATTGAGTGAAATATTGGTCATTAAAGCCTCCAATAAAAATGAAATTTCATTTATGCCTGCTTCAATAAAACTAGCATTCTCTAAATGCAGGCAAAAAGACTGGATAAAGAGATTAAACCTTAAGCTAGACCTAGTTCTCTCAACTCCACCAATAATCAGCCACCAACTCCCATTTGGTTGTAATTATGCTCCATTTACTAATCATTTCTGCTATTCCAAAGCCTGTCATGGGAACTTGGAAAACTCATACATTACAGTGGTAACATTTTTCTCGGCAAAATATAGCAGAGAAAATCAGCGACTGGAACCCAAAAAACTAAAAATTGTATAACGAAAGGCATGCCCCTGGACTCCAAAACAGCGTAAAAGAAGGCATCGTAGAGAGCAAGCAATCAGAAAGAGTCGAAAGCTAGCATTTACCATGCAACAGAAGAAAAATTCTATCCGGAAAGAGGAAACTCCATGTCTGCAAAGTAAAAGAGAAAAGCTAATTCTTTTTGTATCAGAGAAATTGAGAGGCGCGCGATCAATAGAACATCAAAAAGCTTCTTGTATTGCGCTGTGTAAAGGTTGAAAGCCCAGAACAGGACAATTATGGCAGGAGTAGTCACCGTCGTCGTCACTGGAACTCCTCTTCGAAACCCTAGAGCGAGAAAGAGAGAGTTAGAAGGTTTGTTGGCGTAGAGAGAGAAGTAAAGGTTTTATTTAATGATGTATCCATGTCAGGAAAGAGAGTGAGAGAACAGAGGAGGAGAACAAATCCACGAATCGGGGGTTAGGAAACTCAATACGATTCATTATTTATTTATATTAATTTATTTTTTATACATATTTTAAGAAAAATAAATTTAATACTTTTTATTTTTGGATAGTTTAAAATATATATAAATTTGAAATAATACTTTTTTTTATTATTTTTCATATATAATTCATTCATACTTTTTATTCGCCCTATAAATATATTTATATTTATTTTAAATTATTTTAAAATTAAATTATTTTAAATAAATGAACTATTCTTTTTTTTAAATATAATATAAAATCAAACTAAATTAATATTATGGGAGAAAGTATTTATCAAAGAAGTGAAAGTTATAAAATTTTTATATATAATTATTATAAATTGAATTATAATTAAATTGTATATATTATTTTAAAATTATTAAATAATTCTTAAAATTGATAAAAAAAATTACCTTTTTAATATAGAGCTATATTTCAAAATTAATAAATAATTTATTGTTTTTAACTATATAATTTAAAATAAATAAATGAGTTTGATAGATGGGCTTAAATTACTTTATTTTGTTTTTTTATTAAAATAATTAAATTTAAAATTTGATGAAGAGTCTAATTTAATTAGTTTTTATTTATTTATTAAAAGCACAAAAAATAAATAAAGTCTCGAGTTTTATTTTATATTTATTTTAATAAATATTTAATAACTTATTTTATAAATATTGCATTAAATAGAATAAATTTTAAAAAAATTAAATTTAATTTATTAATAAATAAATTAAATTTTTTATTGAGCTAATTTTTTAATAAATAAATTGATGTTTATTGATCTCCAAATCAGACCAATGGTAAAAATAGAAAGCAGTAATTAACGGACGAGAAAGTAGCTTTAGAGATAAAAAGAGGAAGGTGCAAATATATAAATTAGTGTACGGATTAGAACAGGAATTGGTAAAGGAACAGGCCAAGGCAAGCAAGATGAAATTAAGTGACTATCCCAGTGACTTCAGTAGCCTAGCCTCTATGCTGTATACTTGAAATCTTCACTGCTCAGCATATCCTCAAATCAACAGGATCTTTATTCTTGAGAATGGAAATCGAAGAAACCCTCTCTCTCTCTCTCTACATTCAACATTGCCTCCCTCTACTTCTCACCTTTGATTTGTATCGAATTCATCAATTTTAACCGATTTAGTGGATGGAAGGATGTGTTATGTGACAATTAAAATCCAAGGAAAAATATTACCAAAAGAAAAATCCAGAGGCATAACTAATATATTAAATTTTTTCAACTAAATTAACAGTTGAAAATTATATTATATTTGTTCGTAATTACAGCCAAGACCCAATCACCGTTCTTGTAGATTTCCAATTCCAAGTATGTCTAAACCCAAAATTTTTCATTCCTAATTACAGCCAAGATCCAATCACCCTTCTTATAGGTTTTTAATTCCAAGCATGAAATTGGTTGTTTTTCAAGAGGATCACTCAATTAAATTGGCTAAAAACAGTTCCTATCTGCAATTATTTTCTTGCTGAAAATCATAACGAATTATCACATTCCGACCAATACCCTCTTTAATTCTTGAGTTCGTACTTCAAGCAGAAAACAAATGGCTCTTTCAGATTAGAGCCTCTTTCGTTATACTCTTCTTACCTTTTACCTAATAGGACCTCCTACCTTCATCTCCTTGAGGTTCCTCCAGGCCCCTTATGGCAAGCATAACCGCCCTGGCTGGGGCCCACTATCTCGCTTGGTTCCTCACGGAGAGCCCCATTCTATGACTCACCCTTCTCCTCTTTCCTTTTGTCCAGCATGCCACCAATTCCAAAGCATTGATTCTTACTATTTCCACCGCACCTGCCTCTACCCTCTTCGCCTTTACCTATGTAGCACTCAGCGGAACACTAAAACAGCTGGTGGTTTTTGGTGGGGGTATTGGTGTTTTTGTGTCTCATTACAAGGAGAATTGTCCCAGTGATGATGGGTTTTGGGTTTTAACTTGTTGAACGCTCACTTGCAAGCCAGGTGGGTGTCTCATTACAAGGAGAATTATCACAGTGATGGGTGGTTCTGCTGGAAGTTTCTTGTTGGGGGTATTGGTCTCTAGTGTGGCATGTGGATTATGGTCTGATTGGGTTTTGATGGGCTTAAGGAGAGGTGGTGGCGGGTACAAGGTTTCACGGGCCTGAATTTCCACAGATTTAGGCTCATGCACACAGCCAAACCATAGCATGATAGTTCGTTTGCGGATTAAAAATATCTCATATTATTATTCGAAGACATCCAAAATCAGTATAAGTATCAATGATATCAAATAAGGAGACTCAATACATAATCGGGTATTATATTCTTAAAAAATATGTCTACTTATTTTATTCTATCAGTATAAACATCACAATATCTCACCTACAACATTTCTTTAGAAAAATAATTATAATATTCTTATATTTTATAATTAGTATAAAATGTTTTATATAATTTATTATAATTTTTTATAAAAAAACATATTCTATATGAAAAATTACAATTTAATCTTTGGTAAATCTCCATATGACACAAGGTATTTAATCCACCGGCGAATCTCTGGGCCTGTGACACAAGGTGTCAAGAGAAGGTTGTTTTGAGAGGGTAAGCTGTCCCAACTACTTTGGGGAGATTGTGGAGTGGCTGGGGTGGAGTGTGATGATATGGTCCTGGGTTGGATTTGGATTTTTTTCTCTACACGTGCGCCAACTTGATACCTAGGGCAATTGCTAACCATAAGTAGTACCTAGACAAGTTCGGAGAAGACTACCCCAAAGCGTAAAAAAGCTTCTATTCCGTTGTTCTATTGAAGCCGAGTTCTTTGTCATGTTTGATGTACCAAAGATATAATGGAATTGAATTGTAATGTATGGTACCCATAGTTATTATGCTTGAGTGAAGGAAATTGTTGTTATGAAGACTTTGGCTGTTGGCTGGCTGCATTCATTCACATTTCATGTATTGCTTCTAATGACCAAAAACCGAAATCAAATGCAAACAATAACTGCTTGGGACTTGGAGAAAACAGGTGCTCCGTAAAAAAAAGTTCCCTGGAATTCAGAGAACCCCTCAAATGGAGCAATATTAGGCCTTGTGATCGACTTGACAGGGCAGTGATGAACAAACATCTACTTCAGTGCAAATTAGCACAAGTTGGGGAAGGAAGATGGTTATTCAAAAGCGCAGTTATCACGTTAAATGATTCAGCATCTGTAACAGCAGCAAAAGCAATACGTTCCAGGATGACAACTCATGGGACTTTTATGCGATTGGGAATGATCAGACAGGCTTTAGCTCGCATGGTATGGCGAGTGTTGACCATGCTATTACAAAAGCCAACAAGGCAGGAACGTGGTTGCCAAGAACTGCTACTTCTTTATGTTGCCAAGAACTGCTACTTCTTTATGTTCCCAAAGAACCATGTAAGGTATATTGTATTTTGATGCTGCTTCTGGGGACTTGTGATGACAAAGAAGGGATAAATCGTTCGCATATGATCATGTCAAAGTTGTGCAATTGCTATTATTGTTGTGAAAGTATTACTCGTACTTTTCTTTTACTCGAGCAACTAAATCAACTTAAATCATTCAAGCAACCACCCCAAGCACCACCTAGGCATATAAAACTGCCATTTCTGTTACAATTAGCAGTCGAAGAGCAAACAGCACAACTGAATACAACTGGTAGTAGGACCACCATCCTATTCGTAATCAAACTCATGGCAGTAATACCGCATAATAGCACTAATCAAAATAAGTTTGTCCATGATGAAAGTTTTTTTCAAGGACCACAACCAAAAGAAGAGCATGATATGTTCCCGATGCTTGAAAGCATGTTATTGGTTTCGCATGGCTTTCGCATAATTTACATATTGTTCTGTCTATAAATAAAAACAGAAACGCATTATACCACAACTTAAACAAGGTAAATTAAAAAGTATGGTGTTAACTGATAAATTAATAAAGCTTAATTCAAAATGGAACTGTTTCAGTTACTTGAAAAGGCGTAATGCTGTGTGATTTTCATGTTTCCATGGAAGCAAAACCTCGTTCACCCTGGTAGAAGGTCAGGGCAGTAGTTTCTTGCCTTAGCGGCAGTATGAAGGCACACTGATGAAATTTGCTCAGAAAGGAAGAGCTTGATGCAGTTCAAATTGCTGTAATCAAAGACCGCTTTTTCTGTGCCATATTCCCTGGTAATATACCTACAAAACAAATACTGCTCAATGGCAGACAAATACCGTCACACATACTGGGTAATAGACTTATTTTGCTAAATGAGATCCTAACAGCTATTCTGATGTTTCAATCATAGAGATGGCAAGAAGAGAAAATAGCTCCAATGGAAAGCAAGCAACTTCAAGAAAGAAATTTGAAAGAGAAGAAGAATATAGATCCTTCTGAGGTTATGACCATCATCATAAATACTAAACAAAAATTGCAACAGAAAGATGTATATCTAATTAATCCATCGGGAATAAATCAAACTGTGGAGAAACAAACTCACTCTAAGCAAAGCTGCGGTTTGCACCCAAATTAATTTCTACTCTTGAATCATGATGCTTGGAACTCTCCTCCTTTGAATCATCATTTTTTGCAGTTCCATCTAAATCTGCAGAGAATCCTACAGCCTTTGAAATCTCCACATTCAGCTCCTCATGCTTCTTCTTTAACTCTGATGAGTTAATAGCTGCTGAGAGCAGCTGCTTTATTTGTTGTTCTAAAGCCTCAATTTTATTTTTTGCTGCCACACCAGGTTTCTTTCCTGCCTTCGCTACCTCCAGCTTCAGCAACTCAATCATGTTTTTAAGATCTGATGAGTTGATTAGATCTTCAATTTTTTTGTTAGTTTGTTCCTTCAAACTTTCCACTTTAGCGTTGAAGTCTAGGAAAGGCATCAGCTCACGAACTTTTTTTGCTTTTGAGCTCACAATCTCAACATCCAAACCCATGGACATGAGAACGTTTGCCAATTCCAGCTCTATCTCTTTCTTCATCTTCAAAATGCTCTCCCTTGTCTCTTCATCTAATTCTCCTTCACTGGAAGCCCCTGACATTTGAACTTCAGCCTTCAATGCTTCTATCTTCTCCCGAATATCAGTTCGATCTATGACTTCCTTAAGTTTCCTATTAATTTCCTCCTTCAATTTCACACCTTTGATGTTCTTTTCTGAGATGCTTTTGGCTTCAGAAAACTCCTTCAACATATCAAGTTTATAATTCAGATTTGCATAATTAGGAGCTGCTGACAGTTTCTGAGTAAATTCATTCTTCAGTTTTTCAATCTTATCCATTAAAATTGGGTTCATAAGTTGGTCCTGGGAATTTGCTTTCAAAAACTCTTTTCGCAAGGTTTCAAACCTGTCCTTGTAGCCCATTGCTTTAACAGCTTCAGAAAATTCAAGATCAATCTCCCTTTTCAGTTTTTCAATCATCTCGTTCAAAGCCAACTCTGTAGATTTGCTAGATGATTCCTTGGCTTTTGAAATTTGCTGTTTCAGCTTTTCAACCTCATCCTCCAACTCTGGCACTGGAGTCTTTCCTGCAACAAGTTCTTCTTTCTTTTTCATGTTGATTTTTCTTTTAGGATCAATTGGGATTCCCTCTTGAAAGCCACCTATTTTTCGGAACTTAAGCATACGATGTTTTAATAGTTCTTGTGTGTCCATCTCTGTAAGCTCCTGTAAAAAAAAAACCAGGATCAATATTAGGATAAAACCCAATGCAATCCGACGAAGCATTATTCTTAATCTAGCTGGAATGGGATATATGGAGCTTTTTCTCTTGATACTCAAGAATCAGGCTACATCCATGCAGTATCTGTATTAGGATATGATTATTCAAATTTGACTGTTAAAGAAGGACCAGAATAAATGATACTTACATCCATAGTTTCATTAATTGCATTCTTTATCTGTTGTGAGGTCCATGATGGATCTGCATGTGCACCACCAAGTGGCTCCTGTTAAAATTGGGGGAAAAAAATCCTTTCAGATGCCAAAGTAACTAATTAACTTAAACTACTGAAAGGTAAACTAAATCGAAGAAGCAGGTCCTCATCATGTTACACTGAGGGTAGGAAAAAGATACTTTCAGTAACTGAATCTGAATTAGGGTTCAACATTCAAAAGTATGTGCCCAAAAACCCAATTTACCTCCAGTAATTGTCAGGATAGCATGTGTTTTCATCAGGCATCCAAAAGATCTAAATTAGAAATGCAATATAAACTAAAATTTTAAAGAAAGAAGGAAGAAAAGTGCTAGAGATATGACAGCAGAAGAGATAATTACAGGGATGACACCATCTGCAATTTGCAACTTGCACAACTCAGTAGCTGTAATCTTCAACTTTTCAGCAGCCTGCAAAAAGAAAGAAAAAAGTTTAGTCATACTATAGTCAAGAAATATTCCTCAATATGAAAAACCCAAAAGTCAGGAGGAGGAGAAAGAGGTTTTATAAACCTTTGGTGAAGCTTTGGCAGTCTTCCATAAAATTGCTGCACATGCTTCAGGACTATAAGATGGAAAAGGAATAAGTGGGGGAAGAGGGTCAGAAGACATATAAGAACAGTAAAATTTATTCACAATTTCACATAAATCTAACAAAATAATGAGTGTGTCTGTGTGTAGGCATAAATTAAAAGGAAAAAAATGAGGAACAAGTGAAGACAAGGATATGACAACGGTTCCATAGTTGGTATTTAGACTTCAAATAAAGCCAGCACTCTTGCATGCAATGCAAACCACTACGGTAAACTATCATCCCATACTGACTGGGCACAAGAAAAATAAGCTTAATATGTGACTTGGCTATACTAACAAGATGCCTTCTAACGTGGAGTTAGACCCCGCAAACTTCAAGCTCTGATGTTAAATCCTAAGCATGAGAGGGGTTATATTCTTCCACATCGACTGGGTATAAGGAAACTGGGCTTAATATAAGACTTGGCAATCCTCCCTCAAAAGATGCCTTCCAAAGTGAAGTTATGCTTTTATTGTTAACAACCCTAATAAACACCCACTCCCAACCCATTGGGCCACCAACCTCCCAAAAAAAGATAAATGAATAAAATGCCACAGGGATTTTTGTTTTTTTTTTTTTTTGTTGTTTTTTAATATATGAGATGCTACGCAACATTATTTTTGAATTCACATTAAAGGGTAAAAATAGAGTGAGGTAAGACGCAGATTACCTGGCAACGTAGAAAACTGCATTTTCAAGCATCAACAATTTATTAGAACAGCCAATGGCCAGAGCACCACCAGAGCCACCTTCCCCAATAACAATAGAAACAATTGGTACCTTCAGACCAAACATTGTCCTCAAATTGTGGGCAATAGCTTCACCCTGTGAATATGCATCACGAAGAAATCAATTGAGACAGCAATCAAAATGGATACAAATTTACAAGTGTTAATCACCTGGCCCAATTCTTCAGATTTAAGGTCTGCAAATGCCCCAGGTGTATCAATAAAAGTAACTATGGGAAACCCATGGTGGTCTGCATAGTACATCATGCGTAGAGCCTTTCTGTAGCTGTTCAAATTTAAAATTTCTCAGTTTAGCTCAGATGCTAAACATTTTGCTGTTCAGGTTGACAGCATAATTAGTTGAACAAAAGTCTTTCTCTCAGGTCAAAGTAGATGGAAAACTGGACAACTTGACATACCCATGGGGAGTAGGCATCCCAAAATTGCGCATAATGTTCTCTTTTGTATTTCTACCTTTCTGTTGACCAATGAACATGTATCTTCTACCATCTATGGTTCCAATACCAGTAACAATAGCTGGATCATCATAACCTGCTCGATCTCCATGAAGCTCCACAAACTGTATATATCAAGACATAAAAACATTTGCTAAGATAAGTTCCCAATTTAAATGAATTGAAGGAAAAAGATCTCATCAAAGAAAATACACATATATTGAAAATCTATAAGTTGAAGAGCTTAAACAATGCATACCTTGTCAGTAATGCTAAATACATGGTCAAGGAAAGTGGGCCTATTAGGGTGCCGTGCAATATTCACACGTTGTATAGGGGTCAAATGCGTATATAAATCCTTCAGAGCCTGTAATTTAAAGCAGATAAAGAAATGGAGGTCATGAGAATACTCCAGCAACTGATAGTAAGGTCATGAGAATACTTCAGCAACTGATAGTAAGGTCATGAGAATACTCCAGCAACTGATAGTAAGGTCATGAAAATACTCCAGCAACTAATAGTAATACTTACTATTCGGTTCCATAACCAGAATCTAATTACTAAAACTAATACATAAATTTTCTCCATAATTGAGCTGAGGCCTAAAAATTTAGATATTGAACAGCAATAAGCACAATTTGTATTGCATTATCTTCCGCTTACAGGTATCTATTGAAGAAATGGAATACTAATGCATATCACATTTACTGTTCTACATTTTCTGTAAATTTCATAACCATACTATTTTTTTGAAGGCAAAAAAAGCATCAACACTCTATTCTTCAAAAATTAGATATTTCAATCTAAACTTTATAGGGTGTAAATGAATCAAGCCAAGTCGAGCCAAGCTTTAAAGAGTTTAAGTTGGCTTGTTAAAATTTTTTTGGACTCAAATCGAGCTCGAGCCTGACTCATTTCGAGTTCGAGCTGAATATCAACAAGCTTAAGCTTAGATCATGTAACAAACAGCCGAGCTTTTATCGAGCCAAATCTCGAATAGCTCTAAAATTTTTTTTTACTTTACAATCTTAAAGATTTTTAGTTTGAAAATAATAAATTTCTCTAAAAAAATTCATCTCTTTTATAATACTAATGATTTTAATTTAAAAATAATAATTTTAGCATTAAATAATTTTAGTTAAATGACTATATTCTCTAGCCGGCTTATGAATTTATAAATAAACGAGCTTTCGAGCCTTAACAAGCCAAATATATGCAAACTCAAGCTTGGCTCATTTACTAAACAAGCTTAAAAACTGAGCTCAAACTTGACTCATTTAGAAAACGAATCGAGCCAAACCGAACTTTTATCGAATCGAGCCTCGAATAGCTCGTGAACAATTTGGTTCATTTATAGCCTTAAAACTTTATAAGCATGATAAATATCAAACTTTCACTCCAGATCCATTATTAATTAAAATTTACCTACATGATCATTTAACTGTAAAGTAGTCATATATAGAGACAAATACCTTAAATCCCTTGGTGATAAAAGAGTGTAAATTCCTGCCTAGGAACAGTACTATTAATTTTAAATTAAAAAAATCGATGCATAAGTAATCTAAGATAAACTATCCTACCGCTTAACCAATAATATTTGCCTTCTTTTGTGCTTACTCTTATGATGCCAACAAAAAAGCATATTATGGTCAGAACTCAGAGAAACAATATAAGCTTGTAATTCGAGGTCTTAATTCAACAATGTACACATAAAGCGTACCAGAGCACAACAAATGTAGCATATCAAAACAAATGTGACTAAGTTGTGGAGCTTGTAATTGATCAAACCTGATGATATTTATTCTCTAATGAGATAATCTGATCAGTGAAGTCCAAACCAGTTTCATTTGCCATCTTCCGCACCTGCAGCAAAAGAAAAAAAAAAGCAATTAAGCAACCAGAGAGAAACTCCAGCAACTAGACGTTCAAGTTCCTCCAAGCACGAAGTTATTTACATCAATGATCTTCTTCTCTAAATCAATAAGTGGTTTCTCAAAATCTAAAGTAACTGGTTTTGGCTTCTCTTTTAAAGGTTTGAAAGCTGAAAGGTGAGTGAGGAGTCCGCCTGCCACATTTGGATCGGGATTGTCGGGCCAAGGATATTCTTGCTTCTTCACTTTCCTAATCTTGGCAATGACTGAACATCCCCTCTTTTTTGAACTGAATCTCGTCCTCCCCAGGGTCCTCAAAGGGATACCATTAGCTCCGTTACTAGAGCTCCGGAGAAGATCTGAAGCTGAAGTTCCACCGAATGCAGCTGGAGAATGCGACACAGAAGCCATTCTTCTAATCCGATAATTACTAGCTCCCACTTTCACAACAAAATCTGCCAATTAGAACTTCAAATTTCTAAATTAAGCTTGAAGAACAATTGAATCTGCAAAATCACACACCAGTTTATTAGAAACGATGTAAAAGAAATGCACTCTTTTCATATCCACCAAAAACTCATTTGCACTAAATAACATGTAAAGAAAAAAAAAAAAAAGAGGAAATTAAGTACAATTACTACTGTTCAAAGTAAGATGAAGGCAGAGCTAAATCTCCCTATTTTCCAAGAAGAAAAAATGAAACACAATGTTGAAAAAACGATTTTCCGATTTCTTCACCATTTTACTAGTGAAAACCAGAAATATAGCAAAAAGTAGCTTAATCTGAAAAGCATGACAAATCTGATAATCACCAACAAAAAGAGAAAAAAAAATCCAGGAAAATGAAAAGCAGGAAGTGGAGTTAGAAGCAAATTACCGGAAACTGACAGAGAAATTGGATCTCAATGGAGGAGGCACCAACCAGAGAGACCCAACTACGATCAAAAAGAGGGAAAGTGAAGGAAAAAACTGAGGAGGGAGAGAGAGAAACAATATTTAAGCAAAAATGAGGGAAAAGTGAAGCATAGTAGAGATCGTCAGAGAAGGGCGTTGTTTGGTTTTGTTTCTTATGATGTGTCGATACTTCTTATGCTTGGAGTGTGAGCGTGAGAGGCGAGAGAGAGACCCGTGTCCCGTGTATGATATAATGAGCCAGCTTTTTTCGGTTTGGCAGTTAAATACCAATGATAGCCCTTTTTCTTCATTTCTTCTCCTTCAGTTTTCTCGCTTGTCTGACTCCTCAGCACGTGGATAGGCTCGATCCCTTCGATGATCCCTCTCCTAGGGCTGCACTCCAAATCCAACCGCTTCAGTGGTTTCTTATGTTCCCTTCTTTTTTTTGCCTTTGCATGCTTGATTGTCCTTTTATTAATAAATTATCCGCATTTTATTTTTAAGATAAATTTCATCCAAATTATATAAATTTATTTATTTTAAATAATAATTTATAAATCTTAATTTATAATAAAATATATATATTTAACACTTTATAATAAAAAAAATATACATTATAATAATTAATTTAATAATATTTTATAAAAAATAATATATTAAAATAAATATAAATTTTAAATAATACAACAAAATAAATCATATTTTATATTATTCGAAATAAAGATTTATTATTATATATTATATATTTTTATATTACATGGAATATATTTTATTATATTTTATTATTAAATTAAATAAATTGATTTTTTTATTTTTATGTGGGGTAAAATAACGAATGGAACTGGAGATTATTTCACATAATTTAAATTTAATTTATTAATGTTTTTTTGAATTTAAATCTAAATTAAGTCTATTTTATTTCAAACTTAAAATGTATATTAATGAATTTAAATTTATTTTGTTTAATAAATAAATAAATAATAATTTAGTTTTTATTTTACAATTTTATTAATTTTTAATTTTAAAAAATAAATTTCTTTAGAAAAATTTGTAGTTTAAAATAATAATTTAAATATTAAATAATTTTGATATATATTTATAAATTAATTTACAAACTTATAAATAAATTAATTTTTAAATTTAATAAATTAAATATCTATAAATTTAAATTTAACTAGTTTATTAAATAAATTTAAAAATTAAAATTGAATTTGATTTATTTAAAAAATAAATCAAACTAAATAATTTTTTTATGAAGACAACTCAATTATATTAAAATAAGCAATGTCAAGTGGAACATTTTTACAAGTAATTATCTAATTGAATCAACAATATGATCAATTTTGACAATATATAGTAGCCTTGGATGAATTCAATTTTAAATCAATACCCTATATAATGTGTAATTTGAATTCAGTTTCTAATTATAACACAATTACTTAAATAATTAAGTGATTGTATTTTATATAGTTTTAATAATATATGCATATTATATTATATTATACTATATTATAAATTAAGTAAATATAATTTGAATTTTTATATTTATGAAAAATATAATTTAAACATTATTTTTATGTAAATTATTAAATTAAAATTTTATAAAAAAATTAAATAAATTCAACATTTTTGGTAATTGAATTTAGGAGTGAACATTTGAAGCGGACTAAATTGAAGGAAACAAAAGTTAAATTTTATTTTTTTAAAATAATCAAATTGAGTAAAGAATTATTGAATAGAAAAAAATATATATATAGTTGGATTAATTTTAAAAAAATCAAATTTAAAATATGAATTTTTATAAAAGAAAAACAAATCAAACTGATGTTGCATTAGTAATTTTATTATATTCTATGAATAGTGTCGAAGATAATTTTTTTAAAGTCCGCTAATATATATTAAATTATTAATAATAATGTATAATAAAATTGTTTTTAAATTAACTTTGTATTTTCTAAACAAAAAAATTTTCCGTTGCCGGGAATCGAACCCGGGTCTCTCGGGTGAGAGCCGAGTATCCTGACCAACTAGACTACAACGGATTAATGTCAGTGCTACGGCTAATGCATTATTATTGATAATTCCTATCTCTTCCTTTATATTGATCCTCATTCGGCGATTGGGTGCATTTGATGGCGGAGAAACTTGGAAATGGTAGTTCTTTTTTTCTTTCTTAATTCAAGTATGCAAATCCCTGGGTCTGAGATTTTTTATTACTTCATTATTCCCTTCACTTTCTCGGCTACCAAACAGAAACAATAGTGTGTTGTGCTCAGTAATTATAAGTTGGAATTTGTAGTTTTATACTCTTATCCTCAACGTCCTTCAGTATACCGCAAATTTCTGCAGTTCACTAACATTGAGCAATTATTTGCAGAGAGCATACTTCAGCAACTCAAACATGGAAGCGCCCAGTTCGAACTTGTCGCTTCGCCTGTTCCTTCCATCTCGACTCTGAAATCTTACACGTGTCCCATGCCCCTCTTTGCAGAGAACAGCCATTGTTTCTTTGCGAGAATTGGACCCTCTCTGTGAGTTCTTTATTCTAACAGAGTATCAGAGCCACACATCTAGGCCTCCCGTAGGCTAAGTTTCCATTTACATTTCACGCTCCAGTTGGTACGATGAGTGAGGTTTATTGAATACCACGTAGAAAAGGAATTAAAAATATGTACCCTATATAAGTTATTGTGCAATCCTCACCCCATGAGCTAGCTTTTGGGGTCAGTTAGGCCTGTTATTCTAACAACTTCATGGGCTCCTTTTTTTTTTTTGGGGTTTTTTTTCTAATTTGTTGAGCTAATATTACTTTCCTTTGCAAGGATGCATTTTAATGGTTCTGTTTTGATTAGAGGCAAGGGATCACCGGCGTCGAAAAAAGTTGAGAATCATTCAGTTCAGAAAGTTACTGGCGATGGCCGGTGTCTATTTCGCGCACTGGTATTATTTGGTGCCTTTTTTCTCTGACCGTTTTGCTTCGGCTAGAATTCTTCTAACTTAGTTTCATTTCTACTATCTGTTGGGATTTAAATATTTCAGCAATCGGATTAAGATATCGTCTGTTATCTGGAAAAATGCTGAACTACTGATCGGAGTATTAGACTTGGGATTATGGCCAAATTAGCAAAAAGAACTGAAAATAACGAAAATAATCTATTCGGGAAGAAGCTTGTAGTCAAACAAACACAAATGTAAAAGGAGGGCTTAACATAACAAGCAATGGATAAGATTCAAAAGTTAACTCTCTTTTCTCCAGACTGGAACACTACTACAGCCTATCTCAGCAGTGGAACAGCGTGTTCAGTCCTAAGTGTATAATCGTGAAATAGTCACCCACAAGAATGTTTTGACCAAATTTTTTTATTTACTGCATTTATCTGACAATTAGTTAGACTTTTGAAAAATCGGTTGCCTTTAATCATCATCCTAATTATGTGCAACTACTATCTCTTGGAAAGCTTCATAGCATTATCATCTGTTTAAATTCTATAATTGTTAGTTTAGAAGTATTGGTCTTTAGTGATGAGTCTCTGAACAATATAATAATGTTGCCTGTAATTTTTATCAATGAAATCAGGTCAAAGGAATGGCTTTCAATAAGGGCATCTCTCTTAGTGCACGTGAAGAAAGAAACGATGCTGGTATAGAGTTATGTCTTTAAAGCTCTGTTGGGATTTCAAGCATTATTTGATTTAGTTTTGGTCCTTTTGGAACTCTAATGACGTTGGGATTTCAAGCATTATGTGATCTAGTTTTGTTCCTTTTGGAACTGTAATGATGATACTAGTTTCATCTGCCATTCTGTACTTTTATGAACTTGACAATGATTAAACAGAGAGTAAAATTTTGATTGTTAACTTTTCTACATGCAAGCTAAGCCACAGGTAACAAAAACTGATTGGGGGTATCAGATTTCTTAATTTTATGTTATTGATCTTAATCAGGAAACTTGCTTTAAAGTGGTATTGGTTTATGTTTTGTTGAAAAAAAAAAAGTTTGTGTCCTAGGAGCATAACTTTGTATTCCTTGCTCAATAAATTGCAGACGACCTACGAACTGCTGTGAAAGAGGTAATGTGTAACAGTGATAAGGAACGGCACCTGTATGAAGAAGCAGTGATTGCAATTACAGTAGATGAGTCTTTGAAACGGTATCAATGTCTATCCATTCAAGTGTTCTAACTAATATGTGATTTAGCATGCTTCTATGATGGAAAATCTTCAACAATGTCTTTCCACAGTTACTGTCAGCGCATCGGGCGTCCTGATTTTTGGGGAGGAGAGTCAGAGCTACTGGTTAGTGCTTTCTTTCTTTCTTTCTTTCTTTCTTTCTTTCTTTCTTTCTTTCTTTTCTTTTTGTGTATTTGATTTGAATCCTATTATTTTAATGTGGGTTTTTTCTTATTGAAGCTCATTTACTTGTGATTGCATTTGCATTTGGTGCTGCAATTTTTTTAAGCATTTGGCATGTGCTTGTTGATACTTGATACTATTCATGCATGGCATACTCACAGAATAATAATTACAGGGAGAGGAGGAATATAGAAGTACCTCAATAGGGGAGTGATGTGAATACTGTATAGGATAGGAATTTGATTTGGATTAGGATTTTGATTTAGATTAGGATTTAGTTAATTCATCCAAATTGAAATTTTAAGTTAGGAGTTAGAGTTCTAATTTATATGAATTAGTTTATTGGTAATATCCTTTCGTAATCTCTATTTATAGAGACAACAATTTATTAATAAAGACATCATATTTTAGAATAAAAAATTACCAGGTCTAAGACTCAACAACATTAATCAGGAGATAGCAAGCATAGTGGAAACAAGACCAAAAACATGTGTGAAACCAAGAAACACAATTGGATTTCCCAATATTTGATCGCACTAATGTAAGCAAAATGTGAGTTTCAAATAAGACTTCTTTGTTTAACTCCAATAATAGAAACTGATGCCCAAAGGAACCCGATAAATCACTTTAGCTGAACTTGTCCAGAATTTGAGCTTGAAGACAATCCTTTCTCCATGAGAGAAGTAATATTATGGATACCGGATATGTAGAAATTTGATTTGGATTAGTAATTAGTTAATCAATTCAAATTGGAATTCTAAAATTAGGAGAAATAGAAGTTTACCTAATATGAATTAGTTCTATGGTAGGACTCTTTTGTGATCTCGACAACAAGTGTGAGGTGTCAAGAGCTCTCTCTAATGAGTTCCTTTTCTATCTATTGTCCCAATCAGTCGGGACTGTAATAGGGAGTCTCTTCTTGAGTATTTTAATAAGTTGGTATTGGTAAGGTTGGCCTTCAGAAAGAGGTCTCTCCAACATTCAACCGCCCATGTAAGCCAGTGGAAGATGACACGTATCTATATTCCAGTGGTCCCCTATTTTACATCGTATTGCTTACCCTTGAGCTCATCTGGGGACTTAAAAATGAATGCACTCTTGTAGTTTTAATTATCTCGTTTGTGATAAAAACATTGAAAACAACAATCTTATTGGTTGTTCTAATTTCTCATTCAGAATTTCAGCACTGATGAAACTTTTCTAGTTAAGGATAATAATAGGGACAATTTTCAGTTAGCATATAAGATCATATAGGATAAGGTAGTCAAGATATAAAATCCTTCAAGATAAGATAATAATCAAAATAATATATATAATACTTGAAGTATATTTGGATACCCATGGAATTTTTTTTATGATTTACATCATTAGTCCCCCTCTAGGGATCGAATTTTCAGGTTCGATGCAACTTTTAATATATATGACATATTTATTTTGTGAATAAGAATTACTTGCATTAAATTAGGGACTAACACCCTGTTTTGGCTTGAACATGATCTTTTGTCTAATAAATTATTGCCGTAGTGTAGTGGGCTATCACCTCGCGGCCTGACATATTACTACCATGTGGTCTAGTGAACCAACTTGCTTCCTAGAGAACTACCACCTTGTGGCCAAATGAGACAGGGAAGCAACACAACCTTTTGTGTCATCTTCCTGTGTTTGTTAGTCCGATGCTGAAGTCAGTATGGCTACTGATTATATTATGAAATAAAGAACAATATATCTGAATTAGAGGTTATGAAATTCTTTATATAGGGTACTGGATGGAGTGGATGCTGTAAGATTTTGGGTTAGGATATAAAATTATATAGGATAAGATGGTTATGATATCAAATCCTTAAGATAAGATAACAATCAAAATAATATATATTATCTTAATAATGTCTATAATATTTGAATAATATTTGGATCAATCATTTCTTTTTAATAATTTACATCAAGTAGCCAGAGGAAAATTAATATTTGGACTTTGGAGCTTCAATTAGTGCCTTTAGGCAGGAAATGCAAATGTTTTGAGTGCGTTATGAAACAATTCATGCACGGCTGTCATTATACTCTTTATGTGTGTGAGAGTTTGTTCATATTTTCTCTGTGCAATTATCTAGAAACCTTTTTGCAATTCTGGCTGAAACAATTATATGTTGACCGCTGACCATACACTGAAACAGGTGCTATCCAAATTGTGCAAGCAGCCAATTATCGTTTATATACCAGTGCACGAGGTATGTTTGTTTACTTACAGGTTCTGGTTATTAATTTCCCGTCATTGAAATTTGTGTAATTTAGGTGTATACTCTCTCTCTCTCTGCACATCTTTTTTCCAAAGAATCTGATGCATCATGTTAACTGAATCCTAGGAAATGTATTCGTTACTTTGTTTATGTAAGACTACACAGGAGTATTCTCTGCTTGTTCCCAGTCTTTCTATTCACACTCTAGGACTCGAAGACGACATAACAATTTTGCCCTGCCTTCCGAAAGGGCCTCAATTTTGCCTCCAGTTTAAATAATATATATTTATATTGCAATTTTGGTCTATATGATTGCATGAGACTCATTATATGCACCATTTATTACCTATTTTTCATCCTTTCCCTCCTCCATTATTAACTAATCTTTATGTTGAATGAAGGAATTTTAAGTTGAGATTTGATTGGAACAATACATAGAATTTCTTAAAATTCGTGACTAATAGATTAGGTGCATGAATGTTAAAAACTTCATTTCTGTTTGAACTTTAATTATCTATAAACAAAGTATCATTTCAAATGCAATTAAAAAAGGTTAACCACATTCATGAATTTAATTTTATCTATTAAATTAACTGAAGAATTGGTTAATTTTCATTCAAGCAATTTAAACCAAAAACATCTCCAAAATTTTATTTTTAAATTACATTATCGAATCGTAGCATTTTAGTATTCTAAATTTAGTATATATGCATAAAGTATTTAATGCCATATATAAGTATAGATTTTAATGATTTTATAAAGTGTATTTATAAAAAGAAAAGAATAACTGCTCTCCACCTGCGCTACTTTTCCCTGTCTCCCCTGTCCCATTGACATTCTTACTGGGAAGGGTGGTGAACCACATGAATGATTTCAGTAGGCAGTGGGATGCCAAATGTGTGGGCATCATTGTATTTTGTGAGTTTTGCATTGCTTGTTATACTAGTGATGTTGATTATGAGCATGTGATAGGTGATAAAATTGTAGATTCTAGAGGAAGCATTTTTAAATTTCTGTTAATACCTCACTAATTGATGAGATGCAAGATGGTGTTATTCATCTTATAATGCTACATTTCTATTTATTTCTGGTTGAATTGCAGCATAGGGGTGATTGGGGCTCTGGGTTTATTCCCATTGCAGAATATGGAACTCAGTTTCGCAAGGGCTCAAGAAATGGAAAACCAAGGAAAGTTGTGAGGCTACTGTATAGTGGCAAGAACCATTATGATCTGCTTGTCTGAGACATTTTCAGGAAGGAATATTGAATATCTATACATGACAATGACATGGATGGTAATATGCCGATTTGTACTTGTATCCAAGCAGAACCAGGGTCTTACTCAGTTTATGTTGTGGAAGCTAGAAAATAAAAATTCATGCAATTTTTGCTGGTTTATCTGACTTAAACTTTGTGCATTCTTTTTTATTTTTGGAAGGGAAGGGGCTGGCAGTTGAGACTTGACTGATGTCGAGTGCAGCTCCATGTTAAAGCAGTATGAATCATGCTACCCAATTTTAGTTTAAAAAGAGATTACCCGACTTGATCTAATGATCTGTACCCCAAATTGCCACCTGCTATTAATTTTCTTTGGTATTTGTTTACTTTTCCACTGCTGTGTTCATAGTTTGTAATATGCCGATATGAAGCGTCACTTTGCGAAAGAAAATCTTTTTATGCCTTCTTATCTTTTTCTTCCACCATTTCTCTTGCCCTTTCCAGAAGCCAATGACTCTTAATTATTATTCCCTCAGAACACATAAGATTTTTAAACCATAGGCAAGAGAAAAACAAAGGATGCAAGTACAACTGCCAATTTAAGATCATCCT
>CAOGCB010371333.1:0-15037 GCA_948266635.1 Cnidoscolus chayamansa | reverse complement strand
ACTGTTCATGCTGTCTAAATTCCAGATTTTACAATTTACTTGTTTTCTTAATTCTTTGCTTTTGAATACTTAGATTCAAGTTCATAACAATTGTTTTAATCATCAAAATCCTTTTATCAAATCTCTAGGTCCATTAACTTTTCAGCCCTAATTTTCCCCTTTTCACAAAAATCCCTTTATCACTAAAAGATCAATCAAACTTGAAGAACTAACCTTTTGTAACAAGTTTATCTCTTCCTCTTCTTCTTCTTCTCCTTCTTCTTCTTCTTCTCTTACCGTTCTCCTCTCTCAATCTGCTGGGTAAGTTTGTGAGAAATGAGAGTTTAGATGCTTAAGGGTTAATTTTATACTTATCCAAAATTTTGACTTTTCAACTTTTACCTTTTTACTTCTTACCTTTTTACTTCTTACTTTTTTTTTCTATTTCTTCCCACTTCCCTTTCCATTTCCAATTTCTAATCCTCTTTTCCATATTTCTTGTTTATTTTCATGTTTTACCATTATATTTTCACCTTTATTCACATACCTTTTAAATTCCTTTACCTTTCTATTACTTTATCTCATTTTTCTTCATTTCTTATAAACTTCATTTACACTTCATTCCTTCCTTAATTCCCATTTAACATGTTATTTTATAATCTCCTTGTTAATCTCATTGGTTTAGGTACCTAATCTCCTAGGCCCTAAATCTGGTCATGACATCAACTGCATACTTAGTTCCTCTAAGTTCTATCAGAAAACTCTAACCATCATCAGAAAGGACTAGGGTTTGGTAAAATTCCTACACAAGTTCAGGATAGTAATCCCTCTTTTTATCTTCACTAGTTCTTGCCAACCATGAGTCGTAAACAGTTCCAATAGATCAAAATCACAACTTTTAAAGGATTCCTAGAGAATATAACTATGGATGAACAACGATTGCATAGAGGCTCGAAGTTCTGTTATCTTGCTCTTTTGACAGAGGGTTCTGCAAGTTCAGTAACTTCTATTCCTTCACTCGATCTCTTCAGACTACCTGAGGGAATATCTAATTCTGATGAGTCTGAGGAGGTGAAGGGAAAATTTTCTCATTTCTTTCTCATGGCTCGTTGCTTGATTCGTGCCATGGTTTTCTTAAGTTATGAGAAGGAAAGGGTGAGAGCAAGTACAGATGCGATTTTTGAATTATGAGAGAGAGAGGGTGTGAAGTTGAAGAGAAGTTTTGCTCAGTTTTCAAAGTGACTCTTTAATATAGCAATTTTTGTTCCCGCTTGAACAACTATTTTGGGTTTTCAAAATTGCCCCTCATATCATGACATTCCAAGAGATTCAGAGTGAGGGCACTTAGGTCATTTGTTGCATTATTTATCAAACATAGTGCAGCTTCCTACTGTTTTCTGAGTTTGAACAGAATTAGCTTACTACTTTTGATTCCAATTAGGGCTTCTCTTAAAATTAGCTTGGCTAATTTTGAAATTATCTTGGCTAATTTTGAAATTAGCTTGGCTAATTTTGAAATTAGCTTGGCTAATTTTGAAATTAGCTTAGCTATTTTTGAAATTAGTCTAGCTAAATATGTTCTCATGAATTTTTAGCGTAGCTAAGTTTGCTAAATTTTGATGCTTTCCTGTTATTGAGTTTCTTTACTCATAAGAATCATTCTTTTGCTACTATAAATGTATTTCTAGTCCAATAACTGTAGCTTTATAATCCTTTGGAATTTGATTTAACAGAGTTATGCAAGTGATCACATATGAGTGGCTTTTACTGGATCTGAATTGCATGATTCCATCATTCCTAGTTCTTTCTTAGTTTTACAAAAAATTTCCTCATTCAGAGATGTGGTGAAGATATCAACTAGCAGGTTTTATGTCTTCCTGAATTCCATTTTAACCTCTCCATTTTGCAGACTCTCTTATGAAATGATGTCTAACATCAATATATTTAGTTCTAAAGTGTTAAATCAGGTTTGTCGACAAGTTTACAGCACTGGTATCTAATTGATGCTTTTAGAATTTTAAATCCATAATTTTCTTTTGTTAAATTGCCACTTCATCCAAAGAATTTGTCCATCACGGTTCTTTGTTGCAACATATCTTGCTTCAACAATTGACAAAGCAATTTAGAACTATTTCATGCTGTGTCAGGAATCTTAGGCATGATTTCAGCAGATTTGCATGTTTCAGAAGTAATTCTTTTATCTAATTCTCTATCTGCAGAATCTGATTCACTAATTCCAATGAGATCTATGTTTTTCTCTTTTGCGAAACCATAGTCCTATGTTCATTGTGTCTACATAACGTCTGAAGGTTCTTTTCTCAGCATTTTTGTGTGACAGTTTTGATCATGATTTCATGAACATATACCAAGGTGAATATCATATCAAGATGCAATTAATTAGAAAAGAGATTCAATCGTACCTTCGTATCAGCTTCTTTACCTCATAGGAGTGCCAATGAATCTTAAGCTTTTTCAGCATATCTTTGATTTGTAAATGAAGATTCCCTCATTCATTAGTTCGATTTTCAGTTTGGGGAGGAAATTAAGAATTCCCATTAGGCTCATCTCAAATTCGTTATGCATTAGCTTAGATAAATTCTTGCAAGGAGACTCATCAGTAGCATCAATAATTATATCATCAACATGAATTTTGCACAATTGGAATAGTATAGTATCTACTTTTCTTCTTTTCGAAATCATTTTTCAGTGATGATTTGTTTAATTTCTCATACCGATCTTCACGAGTTTGTTTTAGTTCATAGAGTGCTTCTTCAAGTTTGAACACATGATCTGTGTAATATCTTCAAAAATCAGAAGGTTGAGACATACAAACTTTTATCCTTAATGTATTTATTTGAGAGTGTATTGTTGATCTCCATTTATTGTAGCAGAAAATTCTTTGAAAAGCATATGCATATCTGATTCTGATTACTTCTATCCTTTCAACGACAGTTTCATCAAAGTCAAATCCTTCTTCTTAGTTGTAATTTTGTGAAATTGATTTGACTTTGTATTCAGTTTCATTACTAAGTCGATGTATTTTGTACCTATGATAGAATAGTTTTTGTTCTTGGAAATTAGTTTACAGACTCTGATTTTCTCAAGTTTGCTTAATTTATTTTGCATGACAAGAATTCATGATTTTTCATATTTAGCTTCTTCAAAAGATTTTGGTTTTAGTAATGAAACAGATACAGCATTTCCACAGAACTTTTGAAGTTGAATTCTTGTCATAACTCTCTGTGATGGTTTTCCTAGGAAGTCTTGTTCTGGGGATGACGTTTTATGAAATTTCCATTCTTAAGAAGGATCATCATGATGTGCTTTTTCCAATTGTTCTTGTGATGATCTTCATTGTTTGATTATCATATTTAGCATTCTCACTTGACACAGTATTTTGACTGTCAGTCTTGGAATTACTTTTTCTGTTTCTTGTCAAGGTTTAGTTTTCTAAATGTCTCTTCTATTTCATTTTCTGCTCGATTGCTTCTTCTTAATATGGGATTTTCTTTACCAAAGACAACATTTACAATTTCCTTAACAATTAGGCTTTTATGTTAAATACTCTATAGGCTCTACTGTTTGTGGACTTAACGTATAAATTTTCTTTCTGCTATTTTAGTGCTAGATTTCTTCAGTCAGTTCTTACTGTTTAGAATATAGCACTTTCAGCCAAAGACTTGAAGGTGTGATATATTTTGTTCCTTCCCTTTTTATGGTTCATAGCATACTTTATTAGCTATTTTCAAACTCCTTCTCATAATCACTTCTTAATAAGGTAATTTTAAGATCTTTCTCACTTTGCATTTTCTGCAGAATTTCTCGATAACTCAACCTTGCGTATGAGAAAGAATATTCATATATTTCTAGTACAGTTATTCATAATCACCTATGCATAAGTCTTCCTTTCTATATTCATTTGAGTGACTAATTTATAATAAGTCTCGATATAGCAGTTCTAGTGTTCTAAAAGATGTTGCTGTCTTTTTAGTTTTGTAGCTAGTCCTGGTTTGTTTTCCTAGACAGCAAGCTTTGTAGGGGTAATCTTTTTCAAAATTTAGTTTAGGCAATCCCCTAACAATATTCTTCCTTGACATTTTCTAAAGTAAGTGTATGCCAGTATGTCTAAGTTCCTATATCACATCCAACTATGTTCATTTGCAATAGCTAAATGCCCTTCACTGTGATGAAAGCAATCTAGACTTGTCATGTATTCATTTTCACATCTAAGTGCTACAGATAGTATTTCTTATGAATTCATAATTTCACAGTGAGTGATGAAGAATGTTACCTTAAAGCCTTTCCCATAGAGTTAACTTACACTGTGGAGATTGAGTTTTAGTTCATCGATCAAGGTAGCATTTTCAAAATATGGTTGATGACCAGGTGTTCCATTTCTAGTTATTTGTGCACTTTCTTTATCACCAATTTTTGAACATCTACTGTTAATGCATCAATTATTGGAATACTCCTTATTTTTTAGATGTACCTGCTAAACAAGTTTTCAGATTTTTGGTACCCAAGTTTATTTGGGTCCTTGAAGGTTAGTATTATTATTTTTGGATTCTTTTGGTATCCAAATCATTTTTGTTCTAGAGATTTCTTTTCTGATTGAGCATGAATGAATCATATGACCAGTTCTATAACAATAAAAACATGTGATAGTAGATATGTAGGATAAGCCTGCTTTAACAAAGAAATTTTTCTATTTATTATGTTTGGACATGTTTCTGAATCCTATACCTGATCTCACATTTGTTATTCTCTGTGATCCTATCAACACATCTAGATTGTGTTTTCCTTTTGTAAATTTAGATAGATCATTTGTTAAAGTTTTCGCTTGTTTTTCAAGGCTTTTATTCTTATTGAGAAGCAGTTTACATTCCTTGTTAGATTTTTCTAGTTCCTCTTCATGTTCTCTAGTCCTAGTTGAGCTTTGAGAGACTTGTTTTCTTCTTGAATTTCTGTCAGAATATCTAGTTATAATTCTAATGTCTCATTTTCCAATCTTAGATGATTATATTTTTTCTTATAGTTTTTGTACTCATTATAGACTCTTGCAAAAGCAATCTCTATTTCCTCTATATTGATAGAGTCATAATCATTTATCTCATTGATCATTTTTGGATGATACTTCAAAGAGTTCCTCTAATGCCATTTTGCAAGTTTCTGCACCTTTATCTTCATTTTCTGATGAACTCATGTCAGAAGCAGTCCATACTGCAGCCATAGCCCTTTTTCCTTTTTCTTGTTTGTTTCTTTTCTTTATCAGTCTTGGACAATTTGGCCTGATATGACATGGCCTATTGCACTCATAGCAAACAACTTCCTTCATTTCCTTTTGAGTTGGAGATATTGCATTTTCCTTAGAAGTGTATTTCTTTCCTCCTTTTCTGAAGGCTCTCCTGAATCTTCTGGCCAACATGGCCATTTCTTTAACTTCACTTGAACAACTTGATGAGTCTGATTGAGCAGTTTTGCTTTTGTCAGTTATTGCTTCATCTAATTTTAAGGCCAGACTCTTCTTAGCTTTTTCTATCTCAAGAATGTCCTTTTTGTACATCATTTCGTGAGCAATAAGTGAGCCAATGAGTTCATCGTAAGTAAATCTTGAGAAGTCCTTGGTGTCAAAGATCACAGTAGTTTTGGCTTCCCAAGATTTGGGCAGAGATCTCAAAATTTTCTTCACAAGTTCTTCTTCATCAAATTTCTTCCCTAGAGCTTTTAGAATGTTCACCAAATCTGTAAATCTTGTGCTCATGTCTGCAATTGATTCTCTAGGCTTCATCTCAAATAGTTCATTGTCTCTCAATAGCATGTTTGTTGTTGATTCCTTAACTTGATTGGTTCCTTCATGTGTGACTTCCTACTTGTCCCATATTTCTTTAGCTGTTTCACATCCAGACACCCTGTTATATTCATTTAAATCCAATGCACAATGTAAAATATTTATAGCTTTGGTATTTATTGAAATTCTTCTCCAATCATTATCATCGTATTCTGCTTCAGTTTTTGAAACAATATTTCTATCTTTATCTGCTTTCATAGGAATAAATGGTCCATTCTGTATGATTCTCCAAGCTTCTATATCTATAGATTGAATAAAGTTTCTCATTCTAATTTTCCAGAAGAAAAAGTTTGAACAATTAAATAATGGTGATAGAATGTCCTTCTGCTAGAGGAGTAGAAACTCCAGCCTGGTTTGATTTACTAGCCATTTTTGGGATCTTTCTAAGGTTGTTAGACCTTGAGCAGTAGGATTAGGCTCTGATACCAATTTGTTGTCCCGAGATTGAGTGACCAAGAATGGGTGAATTGGTCACTTTTTTACTTATCTTAAATTTTTCAAGTTATTGCTCCAAACGTATGTTTTAAGTTGTGGATAAGTACTTTCAATAGGAGTTATATCCTTGTTTAAGTATACTGATTTAATTAATTATGATGATTGGACTCAAAATTAGCTTAGCTAGTTTCTGGCTGTAAAGAATTTACTGTTCACGCTACTGTTCACAGAGAGTTATTAATATCAGAAACTAAATCTAGCTTAGCTAATTTTTTATCTATCTAAGAAGCACTATTCACTATACTGTTTGCAACAGATTTTGCTAAGTCTTCAGATTTACTAATTTCAGTTTAGTAATCTTTAAATTTTAATGACACTTTTTCAAGTTTAGGCAAACTCCGCCTATGTGAGTAGCGTAGTCGGTCCCAAGCCCGGGTAAAGGAGGAGGGTTGAGGTAGGTAGGCAGCCAGTGTAAAAACTTAGCCAATCTTATTATGAATGCTTTAAACTATTATTTGTTAGAGGATTCATACAGCCGACCCCAATTTGTTTGGGACTAAGGCTTTGTTGTTGTTGTTGTTGTTTTTCAAGTTTAGGCAACACTTAAGTAATCAATAAAAGTAAGCTTAATAATCAATATATTGGCAGAAAATAAGATCAAAAGCATTCAGTTTTCAATGTATTTTTCATTGAGACACATATAGAAACTTAAGCAATAAATTGACAGAGAATAGAGTTGAGAGAATTTAAACACAAAATTTATAGTGGTTCGGCTAAAACTAGCCTACGTCCACTCTTCTTAAGTTTCTTCTTGAGAGTTCCACTATCTATCCCTTTTTCAGGTAGAGATGACACCCTTTACAATTCTGCCAAGCTTTATAGATACTTAGTTGACCTCTTCCTAGGTTCACAGGTTCTAAAAAACCTTTCACAAGTTTGAATATCCCTCAAACTTCTTTTAGCTTCAAGGTGCTAAACTACCTCTTCCAAGTAATTCACTCTCTCACTTGAATACAATAAATGCTTGTACATAATTCTTAAAATCAAAATCTCTCTTTCACAGATACAACGAAATGCTATTTAAGAAGAGAGAATATATGCTAATGAAACTCTTGAATGAATGCTAAAGATTAATGAAAAATCAGCTTGGTAAGTATGCTCAATAATATTGTGCATTCATTAGCCAAAAAATGATGTAAATGCAGGTATTTGTGGAAGAAAATTTGCTCTTGAAGTTCCTACACAAAAAGACACCACAACGGCTAGTTTTCTTGTCGTTGGAGTATGCCAGATGGCTGCACAGTGTGTGCATTACGTACTATGTCAGACTTTCTGTTAGGCCTGACTTCAAATTAGCTTAATTAAAAATACTGACTCCAAAAGTAGCTTAGCTAATTTTAAAAGTAGCTTAGCTACAAATATTTTTTATCAAAAGTAGTTTAGCTAATTTTAAGAACAATATGCTAATTTTAAAACTGTTTGACTAATTTCATTTTCAAATGCTAATTTCAGACTCGGTTGGCTAAAAAGTCTTTATCTAAAATTAGTTATCTAATTTTAGCCTCTGAGCTAAAATTAATAATCTAATTTTAGCTTGTCTCAACTCAATTTCGCCTTACTGAAAATCATTTTGAGTAAAAGTAAACATTTTTAATGCATGAGAGATCATTGGCACAAGTTCTCATTCTCTTACATGTTTTCGGCCTATGTCTCATTTCTTCATGCTTTCTCATGGCGAGCTTCCTGTCCTTGCTCTTTTCAAGCATTCATTTGTTTTGATCTCCTTTCTTTCTTTCGCCTGAAATTCTTGAATCAATTGTTAGCATAATTTATTAAGTTTTATTATCATCAAAATAGGTTGTCTCCTTATGGGATGAACAATGATGCATGGCTAAATGTCTCTTTTGATTTGCATAAAAATAAAATAGATTCATTAAGAATAAATTATAATTTAAAGAGTTTATGTTATACATTTTATTTTATGTGTTGTCAGTATTTCATAAGTCCAATAAATCACACACGTATAAGAATCGAAACCAAGGTAAAAAAATAACATTGTGTAAATTACCATGAGATGTCAATGAGCATAACATGACATGTCAAGTGGGCCAAATTAAAAGGAGAAAAATAATGGTCAAGACCATTAGATTAATTATAGGCTAAATGGGTTTAAGTAATTGTCCTTTTTAACCTAATACAGTTATGATAGGCGTTAATGAACGTGAAGGACAAAACCTACTTTAAGAGTTCAATTAGAGTTTCAAAGTAAAAGAAGTGGCATCCAAGAGGATATAAAATTCCTTTATGGCCATACACCCGAGAGCATCCAAAAGAGATCAAATGCAATAAACTCTCCTCTTCCTTTTCTAAAAGTTAGATTAAACACCCGTATTAGCATGTAAGGTGTTTTTGGCACATATTTGTTGCTCCTTGGTGAGTTCTTAGCTTCCATTTGTTGAGAATATCAATCTCACCTTGGTTAAGTAGGAGAAATATATACCGCTTATAAGATTTTACGAAATTCTTGAACTAGCTTTAGGGATGAGTTAGGCCCAAACTTAAGAAAAATTTGATGTTGGACTTCTATTTGTACTTGGATTAGGTGTAATCAGCTTCTCATTTGTGTTTCAAGCTGCAACCCCAATTTCGTTTCAACCTGATACGGTGCATTTATCTTCAACACAAAACGCACCGCATCATCTTATTCCTTAAACGGTGCGTATGGGAAATGGGTTAAGTAATAAAATGGTGCGTTGCGCCTTTCTTCTTCAGCAAGTGACCGTTGCAACAACTTCCTTCCAGCTCAGCGATCGCACATGCTGTTCTGCTTCTATTTTTCTGTTTCTTTTTTATTCTGAATTTCTCTTGAATTCTCTTTTTGAGTTTTGATTGTAACAATTTGGTATTAGAGCACTCGATTCTGTGACTATGGTCGAATCCACTCATTCACAAGATCTTAAGAGAGAGCTTACAACTATGATCGTGGAGTCGGAAAGAAGGCAGGAAAATAGAATGGATTTGCGTATGCAGGAATTGATGGTGGAGATGTCTCGGATGCAAGAAATGATGCTGGAACTAAAACATTATGTCCATAACATCAGTAAAGGCAAGGAGAAGGTAGGGGAAGGAAGTAGTGAATCTGGGAATCTTCCCAGAACAGAGGAACAGCCGTGGGGAAGTGCTACAAGGCTAGAGTTTCCCAGGTTCGAAGGAGAGGGTATTGATGGATGGCTCTTGAGGACAGAATATTTTTTCCAGGTGGGTCGAATAGCACCAGAAAATAAAGTCAAGATTGCTGCTCTACATTTGGAGGGGAGAGCACTCCAATCAAGATTGCTGCTCTACATTTGGAGGGGAGAGCACTCCAATGGCACCAGGGCTTTGTGAAGCTTAAGGGAGCTGAAGCCTATGATGATTGGGATGACTATGTTAAAGCTCTGGAATCCAGGTTTGGAGTTCTAGCTTATGAGGATCCTATAGCAGAATTGAGGAATCTAAGACAACAAGAGTCCCTCACAGATTATTTCAATGCTTTTGATGCACTCTACCCTAAGGCAGGAATTACAGAGGAGCTACAAATGGCAGTGAGAATGTTTAAACCAAAAACCTTGACAGAAGCCTATTCCCTCACCAAACTTCAAGAATTAGTTGTTGCTGCCCTCCAAAATAAGCCTAAACTCACTAGACCAACTCCCAGCTACTCACCTCCTCACCATAGACCACTTTCTATAACCACCAACAGCAATTCACCAAAACCAATTCACAGCCCCAAATCAATCTCACCTTCCAAATAAACCAACCTATAAGCCACCCCGAACCTTCCTGACCAGCAAGGAGATGGATGAAAGAAGAGCTAAAAATTTGAGCTATTGGTGTGATGAAAAATACATGCCTGGCCATAAATGTAAAAACAGGCAAATCTATGTGCTGCAAGTTAAAGAAGTTATAGAAGAGGAGGAATTGGAGATCATAGGGAAGGAAATTGAAGAGGAAGAAGTTGTTGTGGAAGGGCAATTATCACTTAATGCTCTATGGGGTACAGGTAATAATCAAACAATGATGCTCAAAGGAGTTTGTGGCAAGATCAGATTGCACATACTGGTGGATACAGACAGTACTCACAATTTCATTAGTGAGCAAACAGCAAGAAAAATTGGCTGTAAAACAAAAAGGGTTGCTGGACTATGGGTGGAAATTGCCAATGAGCAGGAGATGAGGTGCAATTCTCTTTGTTCAGATTTCAAGTGGGAAATGCAACAACAGTCCTTCAAGGCTGATGTCTATACACTTCCTTTGGGAAGTTTTGATCTCATTCTGGGCATACAATGGCTAAAGACCTTGGGAGATGTCATGTGGAATTTCAAAAGGCTAACCATGACCTTTAAAGTAGGAGGAAGGGATCACCATTTAAAGGGTGAATTGACAGTTGTCCATAATCAACAGCTCCAACTGCTACAATTTAGAGAAGAGGGAGGTTTTGAATACTGCAATGCTAAGAAGAAGACACAGCTGTTTCAGATGACAGAATTCCACTCTTCATGCCCTGAGATACTTACATTACTTCCTGAATTCCATGATCTCTTTCAGGAACCAGAAGGACTGCCCCCTAGCAAAGAGCTGGATCATAGAATTCCCCTTTTGGAAGGGTCAACTCCACCAAACATCAGACCTTACAGGTATGCACCTGAACAAAAGTCTGTTATTGAAGGAATGATTAAGGAAATGTTGGCAAAGGGGATTATTCAAACTATTACTAGCCCTTTTGCTAGTCCTATTGTGTTGGTACGAAAAAAAGATAGGAAGTGGAGGCTTTGTATTGACTACAGGGGATTGAATAAGGTTATAGTCAAAGACAAATTTCCAATTCCACTAATAGAAGAACTCATTGAAGAATTGGGAAGGGCCACTATTTTTTCCAAACTAGACTTAAGGTCTGGATACTGGCAGATTAGGATGCACACTCCTGATATACATAAGACTGCCTTTAAGACTCATGAAGGGCACTATGAATTCTTAGTAATGCCCTTTGGACTCACCAATGCACCTTCCACATTTCAAGCCTTAATGAACTGTGTATTTAGGGCATTCTTAAGGAAAACAGTGTTAGTCTTCTTTAATGATATACTTGTGTATAGGAAAACAGTGGAAGATCATGTGGAGCACTTAAGGGAAGTCTTACAAACTATGAGGAAACATCAGTTGTATGCTAATCCCCAAAAATGTGTTTTTGGTACAGATTCAGTGGAGTATTTGGGCCATATTCTGTCTAAAGAAGGTGCACAAACTGACCCTAAGAAGATTCAAGCAGTTAAAGATTGGCCTTTGCCTCAAACCATACGACAGTTAAGAGGGTTTTTGGGACTTACAGGGTACTACAGGAGGTTTGTTAAATCCTATGGTCAAATTGCTAAACCCTTAACTGCTTTACTCAAGAAGGGATGCTTTGAATGGAGTCCAGAAGCTAAATTGGCTTTTGATAGACTTAAGGAAGCTATGATTCAAACCCCAGTTTTGGCATTGCCAGACTTCACAAAGGTTTTTACAGTGGAGACAGATGCCTGTTCAGAGGGCATTGGAGCAGTTCTTATGCAAGAAGGCCACCCCATTGCATACATTAGCAAGGCTCTTTCCAAAAAGAATCAAGCTATGCCTATTTATGATAAAGAACTGTTGGCAATTTTGTTTGCAGTCAAGAAGTGGGAGCATTACCTGATTCCTAGACGATTCCTAATCAGAACAGACCACAAGAGTCTGAAGTTTTTGACAAAGCAAAGGATCACCACAGCTGCACAACAGGCATGGCTCACCAAATTGCAAACATTTGATTTTGAGATCCAATACAAGAAGGGATCAGAAAATGCTGCAGCTCATGCTCTATCCAAGTTACATGCTACTGCTCTCACTATTACTATACAACTTATACCTGACCAGTTATATGCAGCTATTAAACAGACTTGGGAGGATGATGGCAAGCTTGCCAAAATAATATCTGAATTGCAGGAAAATCCACAGTCACATCTAAAGTTTACATGGAAGGAAGGGTATTTAAGAAGGAAAGGGAAATTGGTGGTAGGGAATTCACAAACTCTCAAGGAAAAATTAATGCAAGTCTATCATGACTCTGCATTAGGAGGGCATTCTGGAGTAAACGTTACCAGTAGAAGACTGGCAGAGGTGGTATACTGGAAGGGTTTAAAGAAACATGTAAGACAGTAGTGAGAAATTGTCTAGTTTGTCAATTAAATAAATATGAAACAGTGGCCTTGCCTGGAAAGTTACAACCACTGCCAATTCCTAAAGGAATCTTCACTGATATCACTATGGATTTCATTGAAGCCCTTCCTAAGTCTCATGGAAAAACAGTGATCCTATTGGTTGTAGTAGGCTTACTAAGTATGCCCACTTTGTAAGTCTATCCCACCCCTACACTGCAAAATCTGTTGCTCAAGCATTCCTAGATCATGTCTATAAATTGCATGGTCTACCACAGACAATTGTAACAGATAGAGATGCAGTATTTACAAGTCAGTTCTGGCAGGCATTTTTCAATCTACAAGGGGTGAAATTGAACCTATCTACAGCATACCATCCTCAAACAGATGGGCAGACTGAAATAGTAAATCGGAGTCTGGAGACTTACCTCAGATGCATGTGTGGAAGGATGCCTCATGCTTGGACCAGATGGCTATCCTTGGCAGAGTACTGGTACAATTCCTCCTTTCATTCCTTAATCAATATGACACCCTATGAGGCCCTATACGGAGTAATCCCTCCACTGCACATACCTTACTTCCCTAAAGATTCCTCAAGCAGCTTAGTTGATGTATACATGCGAGATAGGGAGGAAGCAATCACAACAATTAAAGAACAGTTAAAGAAAGCCATGCATAGAATGAAACAAATGGCTGACAGAAGGAGAAGCAAAAGGAAATTTCAGGTTGGGGAATTAGTATACCTAAAATTGCAACCCTACATACGACAATCGCTGCAGACAGATCACCATAAACTGAGCCCGAGGTATTATGGTCCATTTCCAGTCACTGAGAAGATTGGGAAAGTTGCATATCGACTGGAACTGCCATCGAACACCAAGATTCACAACATCTTCCATGTATCTCTGTTGAAAGCCGCTAACAAAGAACTACCATCATCGTCAACAATTCCTACCAGGGAAGAAGACATAGGGTTGTTTCCAGAAGCTGTATTAGACAGGAAGATGGAGAGAAAAGGAGATAGTGCCGTTACGAAGTGGTTGGTACTGTGGACCAACTCCACTCCAGAAGCTGCTACTTGGGAAGAAGCTTCAGACATTCAGACACGATTTCCCAATTTTCTCCTTGAGGGCAAGGAGAATTTGAGGAGGGGGTATTGATACGGTGCATTTATCTTCAACACAAAACGCACCGCATCATCTTATTCCTTAAACGGTGCATATGGGAAATGGGTCAAGTAATAAAACGGTGTGTTGCGCCTTTCTTCTTCAGCGAGTGACCGTTGCAACAGCTTCCTTCCAGCTCAACGATCGCACATGCTGCTCTACTTCTGTTTTTCTGTTTCTTTTTTATTCTAGAATACTCTCCTAATGTAAATATAATACTCTCCCTGTATTTGAGGAATTATCTTTTGAAAAAGTTGAATGAACCAAGGATCCTGGATCCTGAATTTCTCTTGAATTATCTTTTTGAGTTTTGATCGTAACACAACCCATCCTCTCAAAGGATCGTCCACTGTTTTTGCATCGTTTATATGAATATAATAACGACAAGTACTTATAGGATATTTATATTAATGAAAAAGTAATAAAGTATTGGTTCATTGGTTATATGATATTTATATGATAATAACATGACTTGCTAACATAACAACATCACAAAATATAAATAAAATGCATAAAATAATAGGAATTGGGCATTGCATTGCATTGCATCTTATAGGAATTGTGAATTCATAATGCATGAGCATACTTATATAAGTTCTTTATTAAACATTTAATACTTAGGGAGTAACTTGTACATACTTTTAAATGGACTTAATACTTTTTTTACACCTATCACTCGAATAGGTAGACTCAATATGAATTCAATCCTCTTTTCCATTTCTAGTTAGAAATAAATTTCAATTTCTAATATGTTTAGTGAATAAAAGAAAAAAAAGAAATAGAAAATTATTAACAAATATGTTCTTTTATGTTAATAGACTTTCTAACAAAAATACATTATAATCATAAAAAGGTTAATAAATAATATTGAGGAAATTACTAATAAAACTAAGATCAGAAAAATTATAGATAAAAAAAATAAAGATTAAAATAATGAAATAATGAAATTTTTGAAAAGGAGAGAAAAATGAAATAGAAGGTAAAAGTATAAGACGGAAGGCAGAGTGTATTGAGAGAAAAAAGAAATGGAAAATAATATATTGAAGAAAAAAAAATAACGAAATGAAATAAAAGTGAAAAGGAAGAAAGAGAATTTCTCATACATGATGTGAATTTGTTCTTAATTAAGAAAGATTACATCTGTATTTAAAAATATTTAGGTTCAGGCAATCTATATTAAAGAGAAATCAATCCAGATTCAATTACAAAAACGAGAAATAAGAGTTTCTTTTACTAGGCAATCTCTTCAAGGTTCCAGATACTGCTACATCTTTGCATACATGATAATTCAGCAAACACAGTGCAATCCCATACCATCAACTAATAAGTCTAAAACCTATAAAACAGAAGACAATGAATGTTTGAGAATATTATTCTCGCAAACCATCAGTCGAATC